>CAUYQG010125986.1:0-39816 GCA_963574415.1 Tarsius wallacei | reverse complement strand
TTAATACCCCTTTCTCCTCTGTCGCTTTTTAGCAGCAGAAGGTGATAGAGACTTTAGAAGTGTGTGCCAGAGAAGAATCAGTTTTCTCTATCATGGTCCATCTTTTGCCTTTTGGGTCCCTTTTTTTTTTTTTTTTTTTTTAAACAAATGGGAGCCGGGCTCGGTGGCTCAGCCTGTAATCCCGCGCCTGGAGAGGCTGAGGTGAGTGGATTGCCTGAGCCCGTGGGTTCGAGACCCGCCTGGGCAGGCAAGACCTCATCTCTACAATAAATAAAAAAAAATTAGCCGGGTGTGGTAGCGCGTGCCTGTAGTTCCGGCTACTCGGAAGGCTGAGGCGGAAGGATCGCCGGAGCCCAGCAGGTCGAGGCTGCGGTGGCCGGGAGCGGCCACTGTACTCTAGTCTGGGCGACAGTGAGACTCCAACTAAAAAACAAAAAACAAAAAACAAATGGGACTATTTTCATTAAAAAATAAGTATTCAGCCAAGCCAAGCACAGTAGCTAGTACCTATAGTCTCAGCTACTCGGGAGGCTGGGGTGAGAGGATGTCTTGGGCTCCAGACTTTGAGGCTGTAGTGAGCTCTGATCATGCCATTGCACCCCAACCTGGGCAACAGAGTGAGACCTTGTCTCCAAAAATTAAAATAAATATTCTAAATTCTAGCTTGAAAAATCTTTGATCTTTTTCCTACATGTGAGTGAGGTTTGCCTAGGGCAATCCCAGTTAATGTCTGTTGTTCCAATGTAATGAATGTTTGCCTGTCAAAAGTGTTCAGCTTTGGATAATACACTGTGTGGCCATCCTACTTATGAAGGGGTAAATTTCTTCTAATATGAGAACATTTTTCCAGGTTAAAGCTGAGTAAAGATGTATAGGTCATGTAAATAAAATAAATCTGATTTCTCCAATATTCTGCTTCATTTAGTAACACTGTATTTAAAACATCAAATGAAATAGAAGATTGGAGAATTATATCTACTGTGGAAGCTACTGTACATTAAATGTTATTAATCATGTGTCTTTTTATAAATCTTCAGAACTGAAGGCAGAAATTGAAAAGCTAAAAGCTGCTCAGAAAAACAATCGGAATACTGACCCTGAACGATACAGGCTCTATCAGCAAGAAATAGCATCCTTAAGAATGAAACTGCATCAGCGGGAGAGAGACATGGCAGAAATGCAAAGGTAGAATAGAGTCAATACTTTAAGTGTTAAATAATGTTGCTGTGGAATCATAGGACTGGTAGGGACCTTAAGAGGACGCTGAATATTTTCCCCTACTTCCTAATGAGTAGAGCAACCCGCTCCCAGAATATCTTATTTTAAATATTACTAGGTAGTTCCCTAGTTTTCATGGATTATCTCTTGATTCTTAATCCCATATATCTGGGTGTTTTCAACTCTATCATTTTGTTTGTCTTTGGAAAGAATGTGGAAAGAAAAATTTGAACAAGCTGAAAAAAGAAAACTTCAGGAAACAAAGGAATTACAGGTATAATTTCAACTATATAAACCGATTTGAAAATGAAAGAGGTATGCCAACAAATACAGATTTAATTTCTCAAATATTTATTGTATACTGACTCTGTACAAAGCAATCCTATAAGGAAAATTAATACAAAGGAGTGTTAAGATCAAGACTATTATTGCTTAGAGTCCATAAACTAGTTGGAAAAGTAAAATATTGAATAAACTATCTTTTGATATTTACTTTGGTTCCACAAATATTAAACGCCTATGCTATGCTAGAAACCATGTGAAACTGGGGAGGTCAAGGTGATTAAATACAGTTTCATCCCTTAGAAAGTTTGTGATCCAGAGGGAAGTTCACAAAATGTAAATAAAAGACTGAAATGCAGTGTGATTTGATTAGATTGAATGATAGGCAACTGCAATTTTTGTAGGTAAAAAATGATTGAACACTGGCAGTTTCACATGGTTTGACCAATTGCAAGAAAATATATTTCAAACGATTGGTGGCGGGGAGCACTATAAGAATTCAGGAGAAGGAGGGAAAATTCCTTGGGGATTAGGTAGACTTTGAGTTGGGCTTTCAGCTTGGATAAGATTTTAATAGGGAGAGAAAAGGAATAGAGCATTCTAGGAAGGGAAAATCGTGTGAGAGTAAAGGTAGAAAAGTTTAAGGAGTCCTCAGGAGAGGGTCTGTAGATCAGTTTTATTGGAACAAGCAGTTTAAATGAAGTCAAAAGGAAGTAATTGGAAAGATATGATATGATCAGTTTTTTAAGGTCTTAATTTCTAGGCCTAGGAAATTGAGGGTTATCTTGTATGAAGTGAGAAGCCATTGAAAATGTTTGACCAGGAAGTTAACATTTTGAGAGTACCCTTTCAAGAGAATTAATCTAGTGTAGGATGTAAAATGGATTGAAAGCAGAAGTTGTTGACAGGATAATCAGGAGGCTGCTGCAGTAGTATTGGTGCGAGCTGATAGGGACCTGAGCTACGTGATGGCCATGAAGATGCAACAAAAGGAATTGATCAGTTCTAAAGACAATCGGTCATTAAGAATAGACACAATCTGGTGGTGATGGATTGGTATATAAGTGAACTGAGGATGGTAAAGGACAAGAAGAATCAACATGACTCTAAGTGCCTAAAAGTGTGATGGTAACAGTCACAGGGAAGTCACGAAGGAGAGATTCAAAGAAAGGAGACAGTCTAAGAAACCTTTTAATTTATTGAGACTTCACACAGAATGATTCTAATGTTTAATAGAAACTATTTGTTTTAGGTGAATTTAACAATTTCATGCTGTGGTTAAGATTAATTTTTTCTGACTTCTACCAGAAAGCAGGAATTACATTTCAAATGGACAACCATTTGCCAAACCTTGTTAATCTCAGTGAAGATCCACAACTATCAGAGATGCTACTATATATGATAAAGGAAGGAACAACTACACTTGGAAAGTATAAACCAAACTCAAGACATGATATTCAGTTATCTGGGGTGCTGATTGCCGATGATCATTGGTATGTTGATTCTCCAAAGAAAGAAACACCTGTTCACTTTTCAGTGAGCTTTCATATCTTGATAACATGTGATTTCCTTCACCTGAGGTATTTATTTATACTGGCTCTCTGGTATAATTCTTCAAATCCATCTTTTAGTCAGGAAAAACTTACATCTTTGTAAAGACAATAGATCAGTTACTCTCAATATACAATGTAGTGCTCTCTATATTTTTGTTTTGGTGTACTTAATCTGTTGATTGAGGGATAATTTCCTTTCTTGGAATTATAGTGATAGGCATGAAAGTAAACTTCTATCCATCTTACATGGCAGCATTTTTGGTTGGATTGACCACTTTAAAGATTTTGTTTTATATGAATTTTGTTCACATGAGTGCAGTGACACTTGTATATTTTGTTGGGATGATTGTGTATGTAAACTTTTTTGGTTTTGCATTGTGTTTTTGTTTGTTTTATTTTATTTTGTTTTATTTTTATTTTTTTGAGTTGGAGTCTCACTCTGTCGCCCAGACGAGTGCAGTGGCCACTTCCAGCCACCGCAGCCTCGACCTGCTGGGCTCCAGCGATCCTTCCGCCTCAGCCTTCCAAGTAGCTGGAACTACAGGCGTGCGCTACCACGCCCGGCTAATTTTTTGATTTATTGTAGAGATGAGGTCTCGCCAAGTTGCCCAGGCGGCTCTCGAACCCGCAGGCTCAGGCAATCCACTCACCTCAGCCTCCCAAAGCGTGGGATTACAGGCTGAGCCACTGAGCCCAGCCAAGATAAAGTTGTATTTTTAAACACAGGTACATCACTTCTTGAACCTTTTGCCATTGACCAAAGAAAACTAAGAAGAGGATTTGGCCTATAGAATGGTTTTCTCTTACCAATGTAGAAAATGCAAACAGAGAAGATATAGAAAGTGACTCAGCCAGCATCTGACTTCCTTAGGCCAACATCACCAAAATGGAATCCACCAGGTGTGGGGCCCTGAGTCTGCATAGTACACATGATATGTCTTTCCTACTAACAAGAACACCACAAGAAGGAGCTGGGTTGTCCCTCCAGAGGAACTCCAGAACTTCCTTACCACTCACCTTCAGAATTCTCAGCCCCAAAAAATCAGGCTGTGGGTCATGGAGCACTCATTTCCAAAAGTACATCTCCCAAAAGTATCAGACATAAAAGGACTTACTCCAAAGGAGCTTAAAGCACTATCAGCGAGATGGGACTAATACACACGAAATAACAGAGCATAGCCCCCAAGTCTCAAGCTGCAAGAGAAAAAATGAGTAGTGCTGTCACCTATTTTATGGTAATTATGATCATTGGGAAGGCTTGCTGGATAAGGGGCATGTCAGGTAGACCCTGACTGGGAGAACTTTCCAGTCAAAGGGCATGAACAAAAACAGAAGTAACCTTGGTAGAACCAGAAGGCAGTGAGCAAGTCAGACAACTAGACAATGTCTTCTGAGGCAGGGATGGTAAAATTAGAAGGAGAAAAAAGAGACACAGATGGAAGATCCTGAAACTTCTCCTATATGTGGTGGAAGCCACTGTAGGCTCTATCACCCTTAAGGAAACTCCCCATGTGAAAATTTAGATTTAGAAAACAAATCCATTGTCTTACAAAAAAAAAAAGCGTGTTTGCTAAATGATTAAATATTGGTTTCCTTTAAATAGTAGACTGGATGTATCCATAAATACTCTTACCTAGCATTTTGAGGTTTTTAGGTATTGTAAATCAGGGTGCAAATTATTTATTTACATCTTTTTTTAACATTTACAATATATAAAGTAAGGCACAGACACATTTATTTCTAAATTAGTGTGAGATTTCCTAAGTGCTTCATGGGTATTTTTTTTAAGTTCAGGTTTCTAAGCAGGCTCTCCCCTGCCTGCACACACGCCTTACTAGGCATACCATCCATTCTGAAAGAGTTCATTATATTAATGATGCTAAATTCATCCATTCATTCATTCAGCAAATATTGGCCAAGTGGCTACCATGTATCAGATGCTAACTAAGCACTGGGGAACAAGACAAAAACAGTCCCTATTCCTATGGAGTTTAGGATAGTATGAGGGATTAGAAGGACAAACAAACAAGATTCTCTGGTAGTGATAAAGGTTATGCAGGAACTTAAAAAGTGTTGATATGCTAGAGACTAGGGTAGGGTTATGGAAGTTGTCTCAAAGGACATGACATGGAAGCTAAGAGTCTCAGAAAAATGTATCAATGGGAATTTCATTTTTTTCCCAACCATTGTCCACCCATCTGTGCCATGAGAACACTGTCTGAGTACCAGTACTATGCCAGGTTGTGGGATATAAAGAAGGAAAAGACTCAGTACTCATTCTCACATGATTTAGCCAGGAATGTAGACATACACACAAGAGAAGTGTGTTAACATTTGCTTTGAAAAAATAAACCAAGCCCAGAAAGAAAGGTCACTGTGGGTGGAAATGATCCGAAAGATGTCACTGAGGAGATAGAGTGTGGCTCTTGGAAGAAAGGGCAGTATTTGAATAAGTGGAAAAGAGGACATTCCAGAGAAAATAATGTGCTTGGAGGCCTGGAGTTGGGAACACTCGCTGGATGCTTGAATAACAATGAAATAGATGTCTCAAACAGGTTTGTGTTGTGGAGGAAGAGAATCACATCATTTTGGCTGACAAAGGAGGCTAGGACCAGAAAACCAAATGCTAGACTATGGAGTTTGGTTAAATACTAATCACTAGGAATCACTGAAGTTTTTAATAAGACCATAACTTTAAAATACGATTGACCCTTAAACAACAAGAGGTTAGGGGAACTAACCATTCAGTTGAAAATCTGCATGTAATTTTTGACTCCCTGAAAACTTAATTACCATTGCCTACTGTTGACTGGAAGCTCTACCAATAACATAAATAGCTGATTAACTCATCTTTTGTATGCTATATGTATTATATATTGTATTCTTACAATAAAGTAAGTTAGGGAAAAGAAAATGTTATAAAGAAAATCATAAGGAAGAGAAAATATATTTACTATTCATTAAGTGGAAGTGGATCGTCAAAAAGGTCTTCACCGTCATCATTTTGATGTTGAGTAGGCTGAGGAAAAGGAGGAAGAGGAGGGGTTGGTCTTGCAGGGATGGCAGAAGTGGAAGAAAATTTGCATATAAGTGGACCTGCACAGTTCAAATCCATGTGGCTCGAGGGTCAACTGTACTATTTTACTGAAATGACTCTAATTGCATATTTAAGGATTGGTGAAGAAAATCAGGAATGAGGATCAGTAAGGATAATAACCCAGGAAGGGGATAATGGGGATTGTTATGAACTGAATTGTATCCTCTCAAAATTCATATGTTGAAGCCTAACCCCCAGTGTGACTATCTGGAGACAGGACCATGAAGGAGGGAATTAAGATTCAATGACGGCATAAGGGCAAGGTCGTAATCCTTATAAGAAGAGGAGAGACAGCAGAGATCGTCCACTCTCCCTGCATGCATGCAGAGAAAAGGCCGTGTTAAAGACACAGAAATAACGTCCTATCTGCAATGCTAGGAGGAAGACCTCACCAGACACCTACCTTGCCAGCACCTTCATCTTGGACTTCCAGGCTCCAGAATTGTGAAAAAAATAAACTTCCGTTGTTTAAGCTACCCAGTCTGTGGCATTTTGTTGTGGAAATTGTAACAAACTAATACAGAGACGTTGAATAGATGGAATTTGTAAGAATAGGAAAAAAATGGGAAATTCCACAGACCTTACTGAGAACAAGTCCCTTGGGATCTGGTGCCTGATTGATGAGTGCCGAGGAGCCAAAGATATCACAACTAATTGCAAAAATTCCAGCTTAGATGCCTAGGACAGGGTGCATATGAGAAAGGGGGTGCTCTCCCAGGAGAAATAAGCCGTGTCTGTAAAGGGAATTCTCCACCTGGATTAGCACTTTCTGGGGCCCAGAATCTTGAGTCTAGAAACCAGAAAATGCCCACCCAAAGCCAGTACTGGCATTTAACTATCCCCAGAACACAACTAGAATGTGAGAGACATGAGGCCAGGAACCTCTTTTGTGTTCACTGCTGGATCTCCAGTACTTAAACCTAGAAATTGCACTTATTCAATATTTGTTGAACGAATCATAGGCCCTTCTGAAGAGGACAGGTAGATCTGTCAGCCCTCAGGTCCTTCTCACTAACAATCTCATGGGCACTCTTTCCCAGGGTGGCCAAGAAAACAGTCTCTGTGCCAAGACTGCTCTGCGCTTCCCCAGTCAGGCCTATGCAGCGGTGTTAGTGATTTGCTAAAATCAGTCTTTTGATACTTTTGCTTCAAGAACAGCTTTTGAGCCCTGGAACTTTACTTCTAACTAGCTCCAGGTACCTCGAGGCTGCAGCTCAGCCTGAAGGCTCTGCATGATCCCTTCTATAGTTCTGGTGGCTTCATGCTCACTCTGGCTTCTGGGGCTGTGGAAGGAAATGTCCTAGAAGCCTTGTGGCAGAAGGTTTCTTCCTTCCTGGGGTTGACATTTGCTCTGCATTGTGGTACCTCCTGTGTTATACCCATTAAACATCTCCACGGCAAGGGAGGCTGGGGGCATGACTGATTAACTCTTCATACCTCATATTTGAGGCTTATAATGTCATAGACAGAAATAGAATAAATCAGATGTGAGAGAGCCCACCAGGCTTCTCCACACCAGTGGCTATCAAACTATAGCACACAAAACTGCCTAAAACACAGATTGCCAGGCCTGAGACTCTGCATTTCTAATTAGTTCCCAAGTGATGCTGCCATCACTTACCCAAGTATCACACTTTGCAAAACCACTTCTGGGCACAAAGTAAGTTATTGCAAAACAACAACAGTCACAAACAAAAAATCCTCACTGTGGTATTTCATTTTCTGAAACAAAACGTAACTTGTGCTTAAACCTGAAGTATCATCACACAAAGGAATGTCACAAAGCGCTATCATCTGGCAACATAGAAGAAATGTAAGATTGTGGGTTTCAGGGATGTCTCCAAGCCTCCCCAAACCAGGGACTTCTAAGAACAGGTTAGTGGGAGTGGGGGTGGGAGAGCATAGGTTTACTTGTAGAAGTAAGTTAATACACGTCAGCAGAACTTCATAAATTACCAGTAGAGTACTTCATTTTCTTCTTCTTAACATATGGAATTCAAACCCTGGAAGACAAAAGTCCACAACGTTTTAATAACAACAAATAAAGTGCCAGGCAGCAGAGGCCTGGAAGCAGGGCAGAGGGAAGTAGTGTGAATTCAATCCAGTGTAAGTACACAAAGCAGATAAACATATGTTCAGAATACCGGCTGAATAATAATAATAGCTGCCATTTTGGGGGCAGCTTACTAAGGAACAGTTTTGTACTTTTCATGTTTTATCTCTGTATATTTCTCATGTTTTTACCCTTTGGATATGCAATCTTTCAGCATATTTTTTCTGTTTATACAATTAACCTGAACTTCCATTTATCAGGGTTAAGTAATTACTTGCTTTCTCCTGAGCATGGAGTCATCAAAGTTTTTTTGTTTGTTTGGTGGTTTGTTTTAGACTGGTTAAATATAGTTTATTTAAAAAGTAAATTAGAGAGAGAGAGAGAAAGAAGATTCACCTCCCCAAAGTAGCGAAGGGAGTCAAAGCTAGGAAACATGGCAACAGCCATAGTTCAAAGAGCACATGGCCACACCAGAGTAATGGCCACAATAACCTGGTAATGGCCTAGCAATGGCCCAAAGTTTTATAGGTTATAAAAATCCTACATTTTTAAAAAATCCTTTAAAAAATATGGTTAATACTATATGCACTGCATTTCTTATTGAGATCTAAAGGACAAGGTTAGGATCCTTCATAACAGGGAATCTGATCTTTTTTAAATCACTGACATAAACATCAGCTTTAAAAGATAAAAACCCCAATTCTTTAGACTTCAAAGTGAAAATGATGTGTTAGAAGATATAGAGTCTCAGGCTTGTCTTTTGTTATTAAATTAAGAAATCAAGATAGTATTTAAGAATTTCCTTTTCTTACCATTTGCGAGAGATAGAGTCTATACATTTATACAACATTTTAAGCACTAAATTGAGGAAAGTTCTGTAAAAAAAACTCATAGCACACTACATAGATCCCAGTTCAGATGGCATAAATTTCCACATTAGTTGCATTTTTAATATCCTGTTTCCTGCTGTATGTTCAAGTGAGTACAAAACATATATCATAATGAGCTAGAAATGCCACACCTACAAGTAATTCCCAGTTTCAAGAAATGTAGGAAGCAAGCCTTGAGTGGCTGTTCTTAGAATTCCAGCTTTAAGGGGCTGGGAAATTCCCCTAGAAAATTCTGAGAGTCATCTCAGAGCCTAAATACTGTATCAAAAGGTCACTTTCACCCTATTTGAAGTAGATGGGTGGGAAAGGAGAATAAGACATAGAAACCACTATGCAAAAACAGACAATTCTGCAATGATAAACATAAACAATGTAGTACAGTTCTTCCCAATTCCTTTGGACTATCCATGGTGGTTGTTTTTTAATTGTGGAAGAAAAATGGGGAAAAACTAAAAACATCTCAGAGTACACCCTCAAATTGAACAGTATTTTAAGATGGCAAACGTCTGTACAGGCTCATAAATGTTACAACAATAAACAGGAACCAAATTTACTCTCCTTCCATTAACAACTAGAAAACCGGATGAAATACATGAAACAACTGTTCCCAGACATTGGAAAATAGGTGGCTCAGGACTGTCATCCATGAGAGAAGGGAAACAGATGGGATCTACAATACAATTACCCCAGCTTTATTTTTATTTTTATTTTTTGAGTTGGAGTCTCACTCTGTAACCCAGACTGGAGGGCAGTGGCACGCTCCTGGCCACCGCAGCCTCGACCTACTGGGCTCCGGTGATCCTTCCACCTCAGCCTTCTGAGTAGCCGGAATTACAGGCGTGCGCTACCATGCCCAGCTAATTTTTGATTTATTGTACAGATGAGGTCTCGCCAAGTTGCCCGGGCGGGTCTCGAACCTGCGGGCTCCCAAAGTGCTGGGATTACAGGCTGAGCCACCGAGCCCGGCCTTACCCTAGCTTTCACCCTGGAGGTAGATTCAACATCTCAGAGCAGGGAAGGGATCCTGATATGAGACAGAGCAGAGTGGTTTTGCCAAAAAGACAGTTCCGAGAGGTTTATGTGCCCAGAAACTACAGGGCAGAGTTTCAGAAAGACAGAGATACATATTTAAGGGCCATTGAGAGGCATGTGAAGTTTACTAAATACTAAGATATGCTTGGGTAGGGTGAAATTCCAAAGACCAGAAAGAGAGTGACTGGAAAGCTACTAGCTGAACAATTCACAGAGCTCACACAGAACTAGGAGCCATTCAAGTTCTACCAGCCAAAATGGAGAGTCCTTGTTGATCAGTGAGGGCATTCAATAGAGAATCCAGTTGGGCGATGCCTTAATAATAAGGTTAAAAAATCCCTACAGAAAAGACTACTTTAGACTTCCCTTGAAAAGTCCAAAAACAAACTTTAAGGATCAAACTGAAGCCAAAATTAGCTTCTTTACTAAAACAAAATCCAACATTCTTTAAAGAAAGACAATTAAATATTCAACAGTGTGGCATCCAAAATGTCTGGTATAGAATCAAAATTACTAGATAGCCCAAGAAGCAGGAATATGTAACTAATAACCAAAAGAAAGATCAATAAATAAAAACAGAAATGACAGAAATATTAGAATTAGCAGGCAAGGACATTAAAATAGCTATTATAATTATCTAAATATTAAAAGAAAAACAAAAGCATTGTGAGAAGAGAAATGGAAGATATAAAAAAGAATCAAATGGAATTTCTAGGAATGAAAAATAATAAGTTGTGAAACAAAATAGTCACCACATGGAACTAAAAACAAATTAGACACTCCAAAAGAAAAGATCAGTGAACTAGAAGACATGCTAATTAAAATTATACAATTATACAATTTCTGAAAAACATTGATAAAAATAAAATCTTGAAAGTAACCGAAGAAAAAGAACATAAGTACAGAGGAACAAAGATAAGAATGATAGACTTCTCATTAGAAGTTGTGAAAGCCAGAAGAAAATGGATAAATATATTTAAAGTGCTGAAAGAAAAGTCTCTCAACCTATATGCAGGAAAAATATCTTTCCAAAATTAAAGTCAATGAAAACTTTTTCAGACAAGCAAAAATTGACAAAATTTATCACCAGCAATCATGAATTATAAGAAAAGTGTCTAAAGTTCTTCAAATCTCTTTGTTAAAAACTAAAATATACACAAAGAAATGGAAAGCATTAAAATGGCAAATATGAAGGTAAATACAAAAGAATGTTTTTAACTTTTACTGCTTTTAAAAGATAATTAACTTCATAGCAAAAATAGCAACAATGTATTATGGTATTTGTAAAATATGTTAAAAATATAATAATGACAAGAATAGCACAAAGGATGGTAGGAAATGCATAAAAGTAAAAATGCTCCTCAACTGACAATAGGGTTACACCTCTGTAAACGCTTTGTAAGTTAAAATCACATTTAATACACCTAACCTACCAAATATCATAGCTTAGCCTAACCTACATTATATCAGCCGACAGTTAGGACAAAATCATCTAACACAAAGCCTATTTTATAATAAAATGTTGAATAGTTCATGTAATTAATTCAATACTGTACTGAAAGTGACAACCCAAATGTTTGTGTGGGTACTCACAGCATGGTTTCTATTGAGTGTATTTCACTTTCATACCATCATAAAGTTGAAAAGTCATAAGTTGAACCATCATAAGTCAGGGACCACTTATATAATGTAATATATTATTTAATTATACACTAAGGAGTATACTATTATTTGAAAGCACACTATCAAGTTAGAAAGTAAGTACCATAAACCTAAGAGCAACCATTAAAGAAAAAAGCAAATAAATAAATACAGCTAATATAAAATGGAACCACAAAAATTACTCAGTTAACACAAAATAATGCAGGGAAAGAGGGAAAAGAAATTAAAGAGCAGATGAAAAAATATAAAACAAATATTAATGTGGTAGACTTACATCCTACCACATAAATATGGGCATTAAACTAATGTAACTACTAATTACATTAAAGTAAATGATGTGGGTATTCCAATTAAACCAAGTATATACTTGGTCTACAAAAAAAAATCTATTTTAAATATAAAGACATAGATTTGCTAAAAGTAAAAGAATTTAATAAGTGATGTCGGCTTTGCAGACACCGCTGCCTGGAGCCTTTTCCCATCAGTCATGGTCAACCCCACCGTGAGCCCTTGGGCCGCCTCTCCTTCGACCTGTTTGCAGATAAAGTTCCAAAGACAGCAGAAAACTTTCGTACTCTGAGCACTGGAGAGAAAGGATTCGGTTATAAGGGTTCCTGCTTTCACAGAATTATTCCAGAGTTTATGTGCCAGGGTGGTGACTTTACACGCCATAATGGCACTGGCGGCAAATTTATCTAAGGGGAGAAATTTGATGATGAGACCTTCATCTTGAAGCATACAGGTCCTGGCATCTTGTCCATGGCAAATGCTGGACCCGACACAAACGGTTGCCAGTTTTTCATCTGCACTCCTAAGACTGAATGGTTGGATGGCAAGCATGTGGTTTTTGGCAAGGTGAAAGAGGGCATGAATGTTGTTCAAGCCATGGAGGACTTTGGGTCCAAGAATGGCAAGACCAGCAAGAAGATCACCATTGCTGACTGTGGACAACTCTAATAAATTTGACTTGTTTTATCTTAAACTACCAGATCTTCCTTCTGTAGCTCAGGAAAGCACCTCCTCCATCCCATTTGCTCTCAATATCCCTATAATCTTTGTGCTCTTGCTACAATTCTTTGGGTTCCATATTTTCATTATTCACTTCCACGTCTAGTTGGATTGGTCCATCCTACCTAAGGCAATCTACAGATTTAATGCAATACCCATCAAATTATCAGCAACAGTCTTCTCAGACCTAGAAAAAACAATACAGGAATTCATATGGAAACACAAACGCCCAAGAATAGCCAGAACAATCCTCAGCAAAAAAAAACCAAACAAACAAACAAGGCAGGAGGTATCACATTACCAGACTTCAAACTTTACTATAAAGTTACAATAATCAAAACAGCTTGGTATTGGTACAAGAATAGGCATATAGACCAATGGAATAGAATTGAGATTCCAGAAGCAAAACCTCAATTTCTCAACCAACTCATCTTTGACAAAGCATCCACCACCTACCACTGGGAGAACTTGTTCAGTAAATGGTGCTGGGAAAACTGGCTGACCACATGCAGAAGACTCAAACAAGATCCTGATCTATCCCCATACACAAAAATTAACTCTAAATGGATCCGAGACCTAAATGTAAAACCTCAAACCATAAGAACCTTAGAAAATGCAGGATACACCCTTATGGAAATTGGAACTGGCATCCAATTCCTGAGCAATACCCGAAATGCATGGGCCTTAAAAGGTAAGATAGACAAGTGGAACCTCATTAAACTGACAAGCTTCTGCAAAGCCAAAGAAACCATCAAGAGAGTAGGGAGACAGCCCACAGTCCTGAAAAAAGTATTTGCCAACTCCAGGTCTGACAAAAGCCTAACATCTTGGATCTACAAGGAACTCAAACATGCTGAAAAGAAAAAAAACAAACAATCACATTATAAAATGGGCAAAAGATATGAACAGACACTTCTCAAAGGAAGACAGTCGAGCGGCCAGCAGATACATGAGGAAATGTTCAACCTCACTAATCATCAAGGAGATGCAAATCAAAACTACACTGAGATACCACCTAACTCCAGTCAGAATGGCAATTATCAATAACTCAAAAAATAACAGATGCTGGAGAGGATGTGGTGAAAAGGGAACACTTCTACACTGTTCTACACTGTTGGTGGGAGTGTAAACTCGTGCAACCTCTGTGGAAGGCAGTGTGGCGATTCCTAAAAGCTCTAAATATCGACCTCCCATATGACCCTGCAATCCCTGTACTGGGAATATACTCTGAAGAACTCAAATCACTCTATAAAAAAGATACCTGCACACGTATGTTTATCGCAGTATTGTTCATAATAGCAAGGACCTGGAACCAACCATGCTGTCCATCAAAAGTGGACTGGATTTAAAAAATGTACATATACACAATGGAATACTACGCAGCCATAAAAAAGAACAAAATCATGAATTTGTCAGCAACCAGGATAGAACTAGAGTCTATAATACTGAGTGATCTCTCACAGAAACAAAGATCTGAGTATCACATGTTCTCACTATATAGTGGACCTTGAACATCCATCATAATACTAAAAGAAAAGGACTGACAGTGGTCGGAAACTATGGGAGGATAGTGAGGGGAAGGGAGGTGGGACTAATGGTAGTGAATATCTGTCTGGGGACAGAGAGACACCCCTTATCAACAAGGGTGCCTGAACGATGCATATTTGTAAACCTAACCCTTAACTGTACCCCACAATTTTAAAATAAAAAATTAAAAACAAAACAAATATATGATACATTTCTAGCCTAGGTACAGTTATGCTGTCATTGAGGGACAACTAAAGGATATCTTGACAAATTCTTAAATACAGGATTATTTTTAGTTCAGCCTTAAAATCATATGTTTGTGTATACATGTAAATTAATTTAAATGCAGAACTTCACACACTGAACACAGCACAATTGAAAACAGATTTTATTTCACTGTTACAAATGCATTAGAGACCTGTAACTATTTGTATGTATGTTGTTTTCTTTGCAGAGTTGGTCAAACGCCATGCTGGGGTGCTAGGCCTCGGTGCATGTGTTCTTTCTAGTCCTTACGATGTTCCCACTTGGATGCCCCAGCTCCTTATGAATCTCAGTGCACATCTCAATGATCCTCAGCCTATTGAGGTACGACTCTTCCTTATTAGTGACGTTTCGTAAGAACCATTTATACTAATAGTTTCCTATACACTCTGAGTTCTCTGCTTTCATAAAGCTACTGCTCTGCCGGGGCTTAGTCTGCTCACCAGTAATTATTAAAATCTCACAGAGACCTTGCTCCCATGTATATTTGAAATATTTTGGTAGCAAGAAATAACTAACTTCTGCCCCTCCCAATCCAGTTTAAGTAAAGTATTGTTAATATTGTTGGGATAGTTAAATTTCATGCTTCTATTTTTCTAGCATTTTATATCTGGAAAGTGTCTCACCAAAAGCTAGTATTGAATAGGAAACTGTGATGGTATTTAGTAGTGAATGCCTTAAGGTAAACAACTCAAAAAACCAATGACTTTGTCCTTCTGCAGATCTTTGTAAAGAGGTGTGAGCATATAAGTGAAACCAGTTTCATAATGTGATATAAGTTCCAGTAGTTTGTCCTAAAATGAAGCTAGTAATTTACTGAAATTTGGTGGTTTGAGGAACTAAGGTTGGCTTGTTGGTTTTGTAGCACTTGGTAATGTGGGAGATCTGAAGTCTAGAGGGATTGGTTCTTAGCTAAAGGTATCCTATTTATAACCCTGGTTGTTTAGAGAGTTAAAACTCAGTATGTGGGTTGCTTACTCTGCAGATGACTGTAAAAAAGACCTTATCCAACTTCCGAAGGACGCACCATGACAACTGGCAAGAACACAAGCAGCAATTCACCGATGACCAACTGCTCGTTCTCACTGATCTCCTTGTGTCACCATGCTATTACGCTTAGAAGGGTAAGTTGGCAAAGTTCTGAATGTAAGCCAGTGACATCCTCAGACAAATGTCACTGGTTCGATGACTGAGAAGAGGGTATTTATAATTTTTTTTTTCTTTTTGCTGACATTCTTAGGTGTCACAGTGCCGATAAAGTTGGAGGGGGGTTGTTTGTTTTTACACATGGGTTTTGCTGAATTGTTGAGTACTGATTACCCATTCTTGATTAAAGAGGGAGAACCCAGAATAGGAAGAACAGGAGAATAATAGTTGCATTTGTTGTGCTTTGAGAGTTGGATATCCTGTTACCTGATTCACATTGTTTCCTCTCTGATACAGATGACTAGTCCTCACGTCAGGCTCTTTTCATCAGAAACTCCAGATCCTCAGGTGCCATCTGTGGTAGCTCTCTGCAAGTGTTAAAACTGCCTCTGGTGAGCTCTCATCATTTTGATGGTTTCTGTGTTTGGTCTCATTAGTGCACGTTCCACAGGTTATCAGCTGCCATTTAATTTCCTAACTTGTCCAGAGATGTTTCCAGAATATTGATCACTTTTTCTTTGAGGCATCCGACAAAGTCGCAAAGTCTCAAACTCTAAATAATTACCCAATATGATCATGGCATCCAAGACCACACAGAGTCTAGGAACTCATTAAGAAACAGTTTACTTGGAATGGAGTGTACCCGTCTGTAATACAGGTCCTGTTATTTCATTCATCTCAAATTATTTTGAATTTTTTCCAAATGGCTGTTGGGTTAGATGGTGTAAGGGCTGTGGGCCGTAAATCTGAAGCCTTGAGAGCCTTGGGTCTGGAGAGCCATGAAGAGGGAAGGAAAAGAGGGCAA
The DNA here is from genome assembly GCA_963574415.1 of Tarsius wallacei. Lineage (NCBI taxonomy): Eukaryota > Metazoa > Chordata > Mammalia > Primates > Tarsiidae > Tarsius > Tarsius wallacei. Next base: position 23,279 of record CAUYQG010125986.1, on the reverse strand, counting down.
GTCTTGGAACCTAAACAGAGACCTGAAGGATTACTCGACCAAGACACAGAAGTGGAGTCTGTGTCCACGCACTTCCCACAGACTGGAGTTTTTGGTGCTGAGTAGAGCCAGTTGCTAAAAAATTGGGGGTTTGGTGAATACATTATTGATTGATTGTTGTGTGTGTATACAATGTGTGATTTAAAAAAATAAACAACAACAATAAAAACCCTGACTGGTTGGTTTTTACCTGTATTCTTTACACATGTTGTTTGATCCCCTTTGAAAACTGTTATAACTTCACCTAAATGAAAGACTGCTGTGTTTGTGGAAATTCTGTAATTTTTTTCTCTCTTTATTTTGTTCTCTCTTCTTTTTTCTTTTTTCTTTTTTTCTCTTTTTGCCTGCAGAATCGTTGAGAGACTAATAAGGCTTTATATTTAATTGACTTGTTTAATATATGTTATATAGATGTAAAAGATTGTATAAACTGTAGAGATAGCATTGGCAAGACTTTGTACAGATGCAACCTTTTACACAACACCATTGTGTAATTAATTTGTAAAGATTCACATGTAGTTCTTTATTATAGTGATTTTGGGCTTTTATACCCATTGAATGCCATTTTTTTTGGTTTTGTTTTTAAATTATTTTCTTTATCTTTTCATGTTACAAAAGCTGAGTTGTGGCTTTTTTTTAGTTCATTTATCATTAGAATGTCTGGACTTTTATGTAACTTTTCTTGTGTGCATCTCTCAAAGCTAACACCACATGTTTGCCTATGACAAGTTTATAGAGTGAGAGATATCTTCTAGGTTGAAATAATTCACAAGTTGGTGAATGTCATCTTGCAACACACCCTGTACAGTCTTCCTTAAAGGAACACTACAGTATATTTTTTAGTATCTCCCTGCTGAATGACTCAATACAGACCCAAGCACAGCAGTTGTCCTGGTACAGTATTCAAGTGTCAACATACACAGATATAATCCCTGTACAGAGTAGTGCCAAACTGATTATTTCAATTGTGTAACTAGTTTAAAACCCAATAAATGGATTGTTTTTAACACATGGCTTTTGTCTTCATTAAGTGGAGGAGAAAGCTCTGTAGGCAGGGACCCCGGTGAACTCCTTTTGTAGCCATCGATTTGGTCTGTAAATTTATGCCCTTCAACCAGAATGAATTTTCTAGGTCTACCCTGTCTAGCACAGTAGCTACTAGACACACATGACTGTTTACATTTAATTAACTAATTCTCAATCTCATGGGCACATTTCATGTACTCATTGGCCACATGTGGTTAGTGGCTACTACATCAAATAGCACAGATGAACTTTTCCATCATCACAGAAAGTTCTATTGGATAGCCCTGATGTAGGTGAGTGATTCTCACATTGGTGTGCCTGAGAATCATGAGGCGTTTTTGTTAAAATGTGATTTCTAATTCTTTGTTCCCATGAGACCACGCTGAGAAAGGAGACTTTACGTTGTCTGTAGACCACTTCAACTTTTTCTAATTGTGCTATGTGAAACTGTGCCTCAGCAATGGTTCTTAAAAGGGAACTTTTAAAAAAGATGTGAGGTACTGGGTGCCCCCTGTGTTCCACAGTGACAGATTCCCTGGTTGGGGCACAGGCATCACCATTTTGAAAGCTCCATGATGATTCAATTCTAGCCGGGACTGAGAACCACTGGCGAAGACTCCTATGGACAAGTACCTTAACCTGAGTGCCTGATGTGCTCCCCAGGTGATTCTGATGCCCAGTTTGGGAGTTGCTCTTACCTTGGTATTTCCACCAGTCAGAATATATCCACAAGTTACTTAATTAACTTTTCTGCAGTGGCCTTGGGAATGAAAAGGAGAAGGGAGAGGGAGCAGTTGAATGACTGTTCTTGTCTAAGATCATTCTTAAAATGTATGGCAAGTTTAAAAAGGTTCAGTTGGAAGCTGTTGCCAAGACCTTTAAGTCCACAGTCAGTTTTGGTGCTTAGTAGGGTGGCTGGAAGGACCAATGAACAATCCTGTTTTGTATTATTGAAAACTTAACTTTGCTACATAGTATAAATTGTAGAGATAGCAATTGTTTTGTAGGTTTTTGTTCCCCCATTTTTCAGTACTACAAATTACACTGCAGTATACATGTTCATACCCTTATGCCTTAAAACTTTTTTCTTTTGTTGGAGCACTTCCAAAAACTGAGTGACTCTTAGGTCAAGAAAATTTGAATGGCTCCATTATATGCTGTTTTCCTTAGAGTGCACGTGTCAATTGGCATTGCAGTGATGGTGTGTATTGGAATGGTGGTGTCACTGCAGACTGAGAGTCCACTTACATTCTATAATTAGCCCTGCTTGATTGTTTATTTGCAGATTTTCCATCATTTTACTACTACGCTGGTACTTTTTCCAACTGAGCACAATCTCACCAGTAGATTTTGTAGATAAAGTAGTTTTAACCTTGCTGAATGGTACTGATTTGTTCTGGAACTTTTATGGGCCCTAATTTCCTCCTTCAGATCTCTAAAATCCTTTACAACTTGCAGCTTTTTTTTTTTTTTTTTTTCCTCATTCTGAGGTCATTTCTCCCATAGGTGTAACTCTAATGATCTCTATCCAGCCAAAACCTATTGTAATATTTTCCCTTCCTGTGGCCAGATGCCTGGAAATGGACTGGCACTTATTTATCCAGTAGCTAGTTTATATGGAGAGGTATTTAATTACAGTCAGGATGTCTTTCCTCTAAATGTGAATGGGTCTTCTTTTTCTGTTGTTTGTAGGACCCATTACTGACAACATGTTCTAGAACTGCTGAGTTGCAAGCAGTTGGGGAGTGGGCTATGTGGGAATCAATTGGAAAACTTTCTTGAAGTTATTTCTAAACAGAATCCTGATAGCATAGTCTACTGTACTGAATACCTACTTTATTAATTAACCAGCCCTCCTGTTGGTTTTTCCCCCCCTTGAGGAAAGCACAAGGAACTGGGAAAGAGAAATTATGTGTATAAATCAATTTCTTTGGGTTGGTTCAAGTTGGTTGTTTTTTTTTTTTTTTAAGATAGCCAAAACGGCAATTGCATTAGCAATATTATGACTGAGTATTGCATCTTAACAATCACTTTTTTGGTTTTCTGGTACCAGGGAATAAATTTGAAGGCATTCAAATAGCATTCCACCTGGCCTGGTGGCTGGCACCTGTAATCCCAGCACTTTGGGAGGCCAAGGTGGGAGAGGAATGCTTGAACCCAGGAGTTGGAGAACAGCCTGGGTAACAGAAAAACCTTGTCTCTACAAAAAATCATTTGGGTATGGTGGTGTAAGTCTGTAGTCCTAGTTGGGAGGCTGAGGCAGGAGGATTGTTTGAACCCAAGAGTTTGAGGCTGCGTGAGCCGTAATAGTGCCCTGCATTCCAGTCTGGGTGACAGTGAGACCTCAACTCAAACAAATAGCATTCTCTATTTCCAAGTAGCATCCCTGAGAAGGTTAGAAAAGTACTAAGACTGGGCATGGTTGTTCATGCCTGTAATCCTGGCACTTTGGGAGGCCCAGGTGAGAGGACTGACTGCATGAGCCCACAATTTGGAGACCAGTCTCGGCAAATTGGCGAGACCTCATCTCTACAATAAATCAAGAAAAATTAGCTGGGTGTGGTGGCATATGCCTGTAGTTCCAGCTACTTGGAAGGGCTGAGGCAGAAGGATTGCCTGAGCCCAGCAGGTCGAGGCTGTGGTAACCACAAGTGTGCCACCACCCTCCATCCTGAGTGACAGACTTCGACTCAAAAAAAAAAAACTAAGATCTTAGGTTGGAAGGAGGAAGCCCATTTGGTTTTATTTTGGACTCATAATAGCAAACTTAGAAATATTACTTCTCTTTTAGACTTAGACTCAGGAGCTCATTTTGGATACGTATGGACTTTTGAAGAATGAGAGGCAGCACGCCTAATGCCTGTAAACCCAGCACTTTGAGAGGCCGAGGTGGGAGGACTAGCCTGGGCAACATAATGATACCTCTTCTCTACAAAAAATTAAAAAATTAGCCAGACAGTGGTGGTGCACACCTGTAGTCCAGCTACTCAGGCTAGAGGATAGCTTGAGCCCAGGAGTTCGAGGCTGAGGTGAGCTGTGATCGTGCCACTGCACTCCAGTCTAGGTGACAGTGACCCCCAACTCAAAAAAAAAAAAAGACTGGTAGTTTTGTGTTAATTGCTTACTGAAATTAACCTAGCTGTATACATTGCTTTATCACTTACGTTCAACTTAGTATTTAATAATTGAGTATGATTTATTCACTTGGTCGTTGGATTTTTTTGTTTTGTTTTTTCACTTTGCATTATTTCCCAGTAGTTCTCTTGCTGATGGCTCAGTGAATTCGCTTGGGTTGGTTCAAGTTGGTTTTGTTTAAATTCTGTTATAATGACTCGATTGACAAATTCTACGTCGCAAAGTTACACACCGGACAACGACGCCAATTTAAATCGACGAAAGAATACATTAGCTGCGGCTCAACCCAGGAGCCGCAGGCCGACTTGAAAGCGCCGCGAGTGGGGAGGTGGGCGGCGGGCACGGTGGGAGGCCGCGAAGGCCTCCGGGGTCGCCGCGTGCCACCGGTGCCCTCACCTGCCGCCCCCCCCACCCCCCCCCGCTACCACTCCGCCTTGCTCTGGCTGTCCACTTTTGCCGGTTTCAGGGGGCCCGGGCTGCCCAAGCAGCAAATCCGGTTCAAGGCGGCAGGAGTGGCGGGCCCGGCGCGAGGAGGCGCTGCGGGCGGGGGGCGGGGGGCGGGCGGGGCCCGAGTGTCCGGCGAGGGGGCGGCGCCCTCGCGTCTCCGTGACTGCGCCTCCGCGCCCGCGTCTCGCCGCTGCTCCCGGGATGCGCGGAGGCGGCGGCGATGGCGATGATGCCTCTGGCCCTGCATCTTCCCGGGCGGCGGGCGGAGCTGGGGTCCGCACTGCGAGATGGAGGAGGAGGGGCGGCGCTGCGGCCACCGGGCAGGTGAGAGGCCGCGGCCCGGGAGCAGGGCGACCCCGCGGGGCGGGGGGGGGGGCGGCGGGGAGCGCGGCTGCGCTGGGCCAGGCCCGGCCTGGCACACCTGTGCTTCCCCGCGGCGGCGGGAAGCATCTCGCCCAGCCCGGCCGGCCCCTGGCTCTCCCGGCCGCGGAGCCCCCCACCCGCCGCCCATGTCCTGGTCGGGCGCTCCTAGCCCCCAGGCCCCTGCTGATTCGTCTACAAGCCGCCCGGCCCGGCCTAGGCCCTGCTTCCCCTCACCTCTCCCACTCCAGGGAGCCCCCGCCCCTCGCCGGGGTCCACCTCCCCAGTTTCCCACTCCACTCCTTGGTCGGTTCCTTCCCACAGTGTCCTCGGCCTGGGGGGCCCCACAGCCGCCTCCTCCCTCTCATCAAATGACTCGGATCTGCCCTTGCCACCCCATCAGCTGTTCCAGGCTTCTGTGTGGTTCTACCTGACAGAGCAAGGACTTTGACATCCAATAAGTCTGGCTTGAATCTTAGTGACCTTGGGCAAGTTATCTAACCTCCCTGAGGATTTCCTGATCAGTAGAAATACAATGGGAATAACAATATCAACCTTGGTGAGGCTCTGGAAATGATTGCCCTGCAGAAACTTAAGGCATTATGAGGGGGGTGGAAATGAGCTGGAGAATTCAGGTCGTGAGTTGACTTGTAAATGCTCATATAACATGCTTTAATGTTTACTAAAAAATCAAGACAGCAGGCTAGATTATCAGAGGCTCTCCACACATCTTACTGAGAAACCATTGCCATTCAAATTTATTGTACACCTTTTCATTTCCTATTCCTCGCTTCCCAGTTATTTCAGGATCTGTCCTCCAAGATCCGTGTGAACTCATTCAGTCTTATTGTGGCTAACACGTGTGCTTAAGACAGGTGTTCCAATTTGAAATCGTCCTGATTTTAACCACATCTTGGAGGACCCATTCATGGCCCCAGAGATAGAAGTAGCTTGTACACTTGTCTTGAAAATAACATTGGTAACCTTTATGTATTATCTAGTAGTAGCAAATCAGTATTCATTTACTCCCTCCCATCACTGAGTTTTATAATTTCTGCCACCATAACTTCATTCTAAATTGTGATCTCAGCTTCCTTTTCTTAAAGTCTCAGAAGTTAGTGCTAAGATCTGGGGTGACTTCCCTCCGTTTCCTTTAGTGATTCTTAAGTTTTTCTGCTTATACCTTTTCTTCTATTCTGTCTTCAGCTTTTTCTTCCTTTTCTCTTCCCAGCCCCTGATATCTTCCTTTTTAAAATTTCTTTCTAACTATCCCCATGGGAGTGATTTATAATTCCAAGGGAACTACAGTTATCCAGCTTGCCAAAAAGGCATGCAGAAGTGTGTGTGTGTGTGTGTGTGTGTGTGTGTGTGTGTGTGTGCATACTATAGAAATGTAAATAGGTATATAGGTAAGTAGGTATAATAGAATTTTGGATTCCAGGAACTGTCAGTGTCAGAGGAGTTGTATGTTTGTTGTTGTTTTTGTTTTTGAGTTGGAGTCTCACTCTGACACCCAGACTGGAGTGCAGCAGCATGCTGCTCATAGCCACCACAACCTCGGCCTTCCACCTCAGCCTTCCAAATAGCTGGAATTACAGGTGTGTGCCACTACACCTGGATAATTTTTTGATTTATTGTAGAAAAAAGGTGTCACCATGTTGCCCAGGCTGGTCTCAAACTCACAGGCTCAGGTAATCCTCTCACCTCCACCTCCCAAATTGCTGGGATTACAGGCAGGAGCCACCACGTCCAGCAAGAATTGTAATACCTACTTTATAAGTTATGGTGACTATGAAATAAAGTTTGGTAACTTATGTAAAGCCTCTAGTTTAAGTGCCTGGCATATAATAACCACCTAAGAAATTATAGCTACTATAGTTATCTTCTGACCTGGGGAGCTATCCCTTGATTTCTTTGCTGTTCTGCTTAGCATGGTGGGGAAGAATATGAGCTTTGAAGAGCACCTGCTTGGGTTGGAATCCATGCTCTGCCACTTAAACTTAAATAACCTCTCTCTGACTTAGTTTCCTCAAATGCAAAATGGAGATGTTATAGTAAGTATTTCAGGGTGGTTTTGAGGATTCAGTAAGCTAATAGTATGGAGCACTGAGAATGGTGCCTGGCACATAAGTTCTCAATAAAATTAATCTTCTAGTCATGATTCTGATAATCATATTGCCATTGTTATTTCCTGGCCTGGAATATTTTAATGTGTTGAAAAATTGTAACTATAAAAAGTGAAAGCTGCCGCTTGGCTCATCAGCACCAGGGTCTTTCCTCCTGCCTCTTCTTACTCTTGACTGATGTGGGTGCCTCATCCTTTCATGTCTCCCTCGACGACCAGTCTTTCTCAGATCCCCTGACTTGGGGTCTTCAGAACCACCATCACCCTGCTGCTTCATTGTTACTCTTAGCATCCTCATTCCAGACCTTCCATTCTTATTTTCCCCAGGTTAAACGCCTGCCTCCCTTTTCACCTCTCTCCATTTCTCAGTTTTCAGAGGAAGCCCTTGGAGGTGGGGGGAGGGATAGGTTAGAGACATTAATGGCACCTCTCTGCTCTTCCTGCCTCCTCACTTTGGGTTTTCCTTCTACTTCTCTTTTCTTTTTCTTTTTTTTTTTGAGTTGGAGTCTCACTCTGTCGCCCAGGCTGGAGTGCAGTGGCACACTCAACGGCCACTCCAGCATCAACCTGCTGGGCTCCAGCGATCCTTCTGCCTCAGCCTTCCAAGTAGCTGGAACTACAGGCGCATGCTACCACACCCGGCTAATTTTTGATTTATTGTAGAGACGAGGTCTCGCCAAGTTGCCCAGGCTGGCCTCAAACCCGCAGACTCAGGCAGTCCTCTCGTCTCGGCCTCCCAAAGTGCTGGGATTAAAGGCTGAGCCAACAAGCCCAGCCTACTTCTCTTTTCATAACTTAACCCCAATCCTCCTATTAACAAGTTTTTTAAAAACAGTAAAAAGTTGACTTTCTCACTACATAGGTACAAGAAGCACTCAGAAACAGATATACAATCTTTGTGTGGAAACAATAAGAGCTATTCATTATTATTTTTTTTAACTCTAACCATCAAAAACAAAAGTTCAGAATTTAGGCTGGGCGTGGTGGCTCACGCCTGTAATCCCAGCACTTTGGGAGGCCGAGGCAGGAGGATCATTCGAGGTCAGGAGTTCAGGACCAGCTTGGACAGCATAGCGATACCTCATCTCTACAAAAAATGCAGGCCGGGCTCGGTGGCTCAGCCTGTAATCCTGCACTTTGGGAGGCCAAGGTGAGTGAATTGCCTGAGCTCACGGGTTCGAGACCCACCTGGGTAACTTGGCGAGACCTCATCTCTACAATAAATCAAAAAATTAGCCGGGCGTGGTAGCACGCGCCTGTAGTTCCAGCTACTTGGAAGGCTGAGGCAGAAGGATCGCCGGAGCCCAGTAGGTTGAGGCTGCAGTGGCTGGGAGCGGCCACTGCACTCCAGTCTGGGTGACAGAGTGAGACTCTGACTCAAAAAAAAAAAAAAAAGTAATAAATATATATTTTTTTTAAGTTCAGGATGGATGTTTTCTATCTGATAGAACTTTTTAAAGAAAATTTGGTCTCACTTTCCAGTGGAGAAGTTAACCATGTTGTCATGATCTGCACGATGTGACCATTAAGAATGTAGCTGAGGCTACCTTCTTCCGTAATGACGGACACTAGGTAGTTATGTGGAGTTCCCAGGACTGATATTTGTTTGATAGTCGCTGGCATGGCTGTACCTGTTAAATGCTGAGAGACTTGTGTATTGGTAATCCATAGCTGCTGCTTGGAGCCCTAGGTAATGCCTCACTGACCAGACCCATTCCTCTGCACCCCCTCATCCAGCAACTAAAGGGTTAACAGCTGGAGGCCCTGAGATCCAGTGAAGCTGGAGATTAAATATTCTGAACATCAGCCCTGGACCTCCCCAGTGCCATTGGCTATTCCTGAAATGTTGGACTAAGGCAAAGGCTTTTCTGTTGTCAAGGGCTTAGCTCCCTCTCCAAAGAACAGCTTAGTCTGTCCCCCAGAAGCATATTTTTAGAGTGGGTTGGACACCAGGCCACACAGGGCTTTGGGGTTTGGGACATTGGAGAAGATGTGTGTTAATTATCAACACAAATTTTTTTCAAAAGGTTAAGAAAGGAGCGGCCGGGCACGGTGGCTCAAGCCTGTAATCCCCGCAATTTGGGAGTCCGAGGTGAGAGGATTGCCTGAACCCAGGGGTTCAAGACCAGCCTGGGCAACTTGGCAAGACCTCGTGTCTACAATGAATCAAAACTTAACCGGACATGGTAGCATGCACCTGTAGTTCCAGCTACTTGGAAGGCTGAGGCGGAAGGATCGCCGGAGCCCAGCAGGTCGAGGCTGTAGTGGCTGTGAGCATGACACTGCACTCCTGCCTGGGTGACAGAGTGAGACTCAAAAAAAAAAAAGGAAAGAAAGGAGCAAGGTTATTCTTTCTGGGGAGAGGTCTTACTCTCTTGCCCAAGCTGGAGTGCAGTGGCACAATCACAGCTCACTGCAGCCTCATCCTCCTGGGCTCAAGCGATCCTCCTGTCTTGGTCTCCCAAAGTGCTGGAATTCTTCTAACATAGAGACTGTGTCTTAATCATCCTTGTACTCTTGGCACCTGCCATAATGCTGGCACGTAGTATACACCTAAATGTAAACTGAGTGAGTGGAGACCGGGATGGGTGCATGCCTTTTCCTTATGCGAATATACCACATGGAATCATGGTGACTCACATCTACATAGCAGTTCAGAGTTGACAGCACGGTGCTTTGTACCTTGTAAATTTCTAATATAATTCTGACACCCTTTATTGCTTTCATTTTTCCCTCTCAGATGCAGTTCTACACAAAGTTCTTTCCAAAGGATGATATGCAGTTGGCCAAGAAAGATCAAGCTGGGGAGAAAACTATAACTACCGGGAAATAAAGATTCTTCCTAGGGAGAGAAATAGGAGCTGTTAGTGATTTATGGGAGTTATGCAAGGGGCCACATGATCATCAACAGTACCATCTGGCTTATTTTTCAAGCACATGTTCTTTGTGGCTTCAGCCCTTCTGCTGCCAGGACTTTCTCCCCTTCTCCTAGCCTGTCTGTCCCTACTCCCTACCTGTGACTTTTCACCCAGCTGGCTCCCACTCCCCAAAGCTCCCTTTCCCATCCCCTTCTCAGGTTGGATTAGGTTCCCTCCCCCTGCTTTTATAGCTTCCTGCACCCATATTAGGCTGTAATTGCATAGATTGACTCCAACTCAAAAAAAAAAAAAAAAAAAAAAAAAGGAGCAAGGTTATTCTTTTTGGGGATAGGTCTCACTCTGTTGCCCAAGCTGAAGTGCAGTGGCACAATCACTACTCACTGCAGCCTCACTCTTCTGGGTTCAAGCGATCCTCCTGTCTTGGCCTCCCAAAATGCTGGGGTTTGTTTAACTTAGAGGCTGTGTCTTACTCATTCTTGTACTCTTAGCACCTGTCATAATGCGGGCACATAGTATACATATAAATGTAAAGTGAGTGAGTGAAGGCAGGGATGGGTGCATGACCTCCAACTAGACTGTGATCTCTTGGTTGGAGAGGTCATGTTCTTATATAGCTCCGTACTTGACACAGAAATGTTTCTAGAAGTAACATCTGCACACCCGTCAAACAGAGTCTCAAGGGGTGAAGCTCAAGAATCTGCTCTCCATGTGATACTTAAGCTTGTTTGAAAAGCACTGTATTATAAGACTAAAAATTAATCAGAAGAATGTATTTTGAGGTGTTTGTGTCATTTCTGGGTTGAGCTTTGTGAGAAAAAATGCTTGCTTGCTTTTTTTTTTTGAGTTGGAGTCTCACTCTGTCACTCAGACTGAAGTGCAGTGGCTGCTCCCAGCCACCACAGCCTTGACCTGCTGGGCTCCAGCGATCCTTTCGCCTCAGTCTTCCAAGTAGCTGGAACTACAGGCGTGTGCTACCACGCCCGGCTAATTTTTGGTTTATTGTAGAGATGAGATCTCGCCAAGTTGCCCAGGTAGGTCTCGAACCCTCAGGCTCAGGCAATCCACTCACCTTGGCCTCCCAAAGCACTGGGATTACGGGCTGAGCCACCGAGCCCGGCTGAGAAATGCTTTCTATGCACCAGGTCAGAGCTGAAAAATTCTAGTAAAAAAAAATTCTTTGGTAAAAAAAAATTAATAATAATAATAATAATAATAATAATAATAATGAGAGAGCCAGGCATGCTGGCATACACCAGTCATTCCAGCTACTTGAGATGCTGAAGTGGGAGGATCATTTGAGCCCGAGTTCAAGTCCACCCCTGGCCATATAGCAAGACTCCATCTCCAATAAATAACTACATATTTTTTCTCAAGGTGAGAGATACTAATAATAGTACTTAGAGTGCTGTATTAATCCCTTTTTGTTTCTGGGTGTGCGTTTTTGTGTGCAGGCTTATCTGCCTTGGGCCTCTTTGGTCACATATCGCTCATCTGTGAGTGGAGGCCCTGGCTCCCTTCCCACTGAGTATTTTTGGGGAACAGAAAGAGGAGGCATTTCTCTCTGAAGATGAACTCAACAGACCACCTTCAGGATGCCGCCAATGCCACCTTGCTTCACATGCCTCACATGCAGGGGGAAAACAGCACCTCTCTCCAGGGAGATCTTCAGGACCTCATCCACACAGCCACCTTGGTGACCTGTACCTTTCTACTCGCGGTCATCTTCTGCCTGGGCTCTTACGGCAACTTCATTGTCTTCCTGTCCTTCTTTGATCCAGCCTTCAGGAAATTCAGAACCAACTTTGATTTCATGATCCTGAACCTGTCCTTCTGTGACCTCTTCATCTGCGGCGTGACGGCCCCCATGTTCACCTTCGTGCTGTTCTTCAGCTCAGCCCGAGGGATCCCAGATGCGTTTTGCTTCACCTTCCATCTCACCAGCTCAGGCTTCATCATCATGTCCCTGAAGACCGTGGCTGTGATCGCGCTGCACCGGCTCCGGATGGTGCTGGGGAAGCAGCCCAATCGCACGGCCTCCTTTCCCTGCACGCTGCTCCTCACCCTGCTCCTCTGGGCCACCAGTTTCACTCTCGCCACCTTGGCTACCCTGAAAACCAGCAAGTCCCACCTGTGTCTTCCCATGTCCAGCCTGATTGCTGGAAAAGGGAAAGCCATCCTCTCTCTCTATGTGGTCGACTTCACCTTTTGTGTCGCCGTGGTCTCCATCTCTTACATCATGATCGCCCAGACCCTGCGGAAGAACGCTCAAGTCAGAAAGTGCCCCCCAGTCATCACAGTCGATGCTTCCAGACCGCAGCCCTTCATGGGGGCCTCGACGAAGGGAGGGGCCGAGCCCATCCAATGCACCATGCCGGCTCTGTATAGGAACCAGAATTACAACAAACTGCAGCACGTTCAGACCCACGGGTACACGAAGAGTCCCAACCAGCTGTCAACCCCTGCAGCCAGCCGCCTCCAGCTGGTGTCAGCCATCAACCTCTCCACCGCCAAGGATTCCAAGGCCGTGGTCACCTGTGTGATCATTGTGCTGTCGGTCCTGGTGTGCTGTCTTCCACTGGGGATTTCCTTGGTGCAGGTGGTTCTCTCCAGCAACGGGAGCTTCATCCTTTACCAATTTGAACTGTTTGGATTTACCCTTATATTTTTCAAGTCAGGATTAAACCCTTTTATATATTCTCGGAACAGCGCAGGGCTGCGAAGGAAAGTGCTCTGGTGCCTCCAGTACATAGGCCTGGGCTTCTTCTGCTGCAAACAGAAGACCCGACTTCGAGCCATGGGAAAAGGGAACCTTGAAGTCAACAGAAACAAATCCTCCCATCACGAAACAAACTCCGCTTACATGTTGTCTCCAAAGCCGCAGAAGAAATTTGTGGACCAGGCTTGTGGCCCAAGTCATTCAAAGGAAAGTGTGGTGAGTCCCAAGATCTCGGCAGGGCATCAACACTGTGGTCAGAGCAGCTCAACCCCCATCAACACTCGGATTGAACCCTACTACAGCATTTACAATAGCAGCCCCTCCCAGGAGGAGAGCAGCCCGTGTCACTTACAGCCAGTCACCTCTTTTGGATTCGCCAACTCGTATATTGCCATGCACTATCACACCACTAACGATTTAATGCAGGAATACGACAGCACTTCAGCCAAGCAGATTCCGGTACCCTCTGTTTAAAGCCATGGAGGCTGGGGAATCTCCCAGGAACGACTTTTTGTTTCTGAGACTAATAGACTTTTTTATAACTTGGAGATCAGAGGCAGATCGAAACCTAAAGATTCAGCTAAAAAGTTGGTGTTAGGATTTTATTTTGTCTACAGGATTAGTATCTTTTGATTTGCTTTATAGTTTCTTGACACTTTAAGATTTGATGTAAAAGTTTATTTAGATTTTTACCCTGATCTGTTCCCTAATCTTTTGTACTTGAACCTTTAAGTAGATGCCAGGAATGATGCTAATATGGTAAAGCAGAAAATTGACTGGTTGTGATCATGTGAATCAATGTTATAGGTCTTCAAAGTATATATTGGCTGGGTTTTTTAAAAAGAACGTGAAGGTATGCTCTTTCCTGAGGTGTTATTTTTATTAATTGAATTGTAAATTTTGACCTTTTGAAGTATTGAAATAGGGAACAATACACCTTTTTGGTAGCAGATTGATTTGAAGAAATAATATATTGTTAAAGCAGAAACCAGAAATATGTTACCTATAAACTCTGTCCTTACCAAAAACACATAGGCATGAGGTACTTTCCTTTCATAAGGCAGTCAACTAAGAATATAGTATTATAGTTATCATTTTTTTATCATAGATGTTATTTTTCTGTCAGTTGAATAGCTTTATAGTTCTTTTAAAAAGAGAGATGTTTTTGCTTGTTAAAAGTGAATCGTAGCCGGGCTCGGTGACTCAGCCTGTAATCCCGCGCCTTGGGAGGCTGAGGTGAGTGGATTGCCTGAGCCCGCGGGTTCGAGACCCGCCTGGGCAACTTGGCGAGACCTCATCTCTCCAATAAATCAAAAAATCAGCCGGGCGTGGTAGCGCACGCCTGTAGTTCCAGCAACTCGGAAGGCTGAGGCGGAAGGATCGCCGGAGCCCAGCAGGCCAGTCTGGGCGACAGAGTGAGACTCCAACTCAAAAAAAAAAAAAAAAGTGAATCGTTCTGTCTCAGAATAATCTTTTGTTCTTGTTTTCTTTTTCTCTCTCTCTCTTTTTTTTTTTTTTTTTTGAGACAGGATCTCGCTCTGTTGCCCAGGCTGGTCTCAGACTCGTGGGCTCAAGCAATCTTCCTGCCTTGGTCTACTGATTAGCTGGGATCCTAGGTACATGCTACTGCGCCTGACTTTTTGGAATGATTATCTGAGAATCCTAGTGAAAAGGCTGTGTCTATGGTAGAGGTGCCCTGTTCCTGGAGAGCAGGTGTTCCTGTGGTCATCTCAGGCTCGGTGTTATGTGGGGGAAACAATGTGGACTGTTGTCATGCGCTAGACAGTCTCTATGATTGCTTAACAAGGCATTGAGATGAGACTGGCAGTGTTTTGATGTATGTTTTCCTCCTGTGTGAGAAGAGCTTATTAACCCCCTGACAGTATTCAAGAAACTACTTGGAAATAACTTCCTTTTTGTCTTCGTATATTACTATGGTAGAAGAATTCTCAAGATGATCTATTTTCAGACTAATTGTTTGATTTCTCTCCCTTCCATCTTCAACTGGAAATGGGCAGTAAGGAAAAACAGATTAAGTGTTTCTATACCTGAAACTAATTTTATTATGTGCTCTGTGATTCTTAGTATGACAACTGTGAACTCACATTTTTATGTAAAAATATTTTCATTATATAGTTAATATTTGAACTCTCTAGACTTTTGGAACTGTAACTGTTAGACATATCAGGTGAGCATCAAGATACAAAACCTGATTGGAAAGTCCTTTGTTCCCTTGAGGCATCTTTTGATAGCTCCCCCTTCAGGCTGTTCCCATCCTGAGGTCATGAGAGGGACGGAGAAGGCAGGAAGGATAGATCTTCAGAGGAACCTGCTTGCCTTGCAGCTCCTACCTTCCAGTATTGATCTGTCATTTCTATTTTCAAGATTTCAGTATGGGGTATAGGTTTTCTTTTGTTTTTAAATTTACCCTTTAGGACTGACTGACTTTATCTGCCTCCTCCCTCCCTCCCCTCCTATTTTCCTTCTTTCTCTTTCTTATTTCATTTTTTGCTATTATATTTTATAATACCTTATTTTGTAAGTGAATGCTGTTTTTGGAAGTCACCTATTTCAATTGTGCTTTAATATTTTTAATACAATCCTTTTAATTTATTAATACTCCCTTGGGATAGGTTAGTATATTACTTTTTTCTTCTTCTTCTTCCTCTTTAGAGAGAGACAGTGTCCTGTTCTGTTGCCCAGGCTGGAGTGCAGTGGTCACAGTCATAGCTCACTGCAGCTTTCAAATCCTGGGCTCAAGCGATCCTCTTGCCTCAGCCTCCTGAGTAGCTGGGACTGCAGGCCCACCACACCCAAGCTACATATTACCTCTTTTTAACAAAGAATTAAGAAATCTATTCTCTCCCTAGATTTGAGGAATTGGGGCAACTTAGGAATTAGACTTTCATCTTAATTCAAAACCTGGTATCTTATTCCATTATGCCAGACAGATGTATAATTAATAGTATTAATGAAGAATCACACTTTTTAAGGTGTATCTCTCTTTTTTGACCAAGCATTTCGAACGTGATTTAATAAAACATGAAGACATAAGTACTTTCTATTTGTAAAATTTAAAATGGCAGGTTTCCTGTGTCACCTTTGAGTCTGAGATGATTTCCCCGGCGTGAGACCTGTCTATGGCAGGTAGAAATGGCTGCTCAAAGAGTAAGCATATGCATCTGAAGATATGAGGTATTGTCTCTTTATGCTCATCAAGAAATTATTGGTTTAACTTGCATGAAATACATAGTGGGCTAGATTCTTAGCCCACCTCCATATCCATATCTATATCTATATATGTGGATGTAGATATAGATATATAGATATATAACTTGTTTCTTCAAAAGTTATTTATGTCTATCTGTACTTGCATCATGA
Organism: Tarsius wallacei; assembly: GCA_963574415.1. Lineage (NCBI taxonomy): Eukaryota > Metazoa > Chordata > Mammalia > Primates > Tarsiidae > Tarsius > Tarsius wallacei. The sequence goes on along the minus strand of CAUYQG010125986.1, from coordinate 7,171 downwards.
CACATAACAAAGGTATAGATAGACATATATAACTTATCTCTTCATAAGGGCTAAAATGAGAACTAACAGTAATGAGAATTCAGTTGAATGTGATTAATTAGCAGGGTATATCAATTAGTTCTCTTGATGCTTTACTGTGATGCAAAGTATGTGATGTATTTAAAACATTTTATAATAATTTTTCTTAAGTTAACAATTAGGCCAGATTTGTATTCCTGATGCTTTTAACGTTCTTTTAAAATAATGTTTGGAAAATAAAAATACTGAAAATCCTAACACTTCTGAACACCAGATTGCAATATGGTGACTTTCCTGTCTTAATCATGTAAACACCATCAGAGCATGGCAATGGATAACAATGTGTAGAACCTCAGACTGAGTTCTTTGCCTTAAGAGATAGAATAACTTGTTTGACTACATTTTGCAGCATGTATACTCACACTAGCCAAGAATAGTTACCTCTGAAGATTATTTACTAAACTAAGTTTTTCACCCAGGGAAAAAGGTCTAAGTGAACATTTCAACAACTTTAAAATGAGATTAACCAGGCTGGGTGCAGTGGCTCAAGTTTGTAATCCCAGCACTTTGGGAGGCCAAGGTGAAAGGATTGCCTAAGCGGGTTCAAGACCAGCCTGGGCAACTTGGCGACACCTCGTCTCTACAATAAATCAAAAAATTAGCTGCACATGGTGGCTCACTCCTATAGTTCCTGCTTCTTGAAAGGCTGAGGTGGAAGGATCACTTAAGCCCAGCAGGTAGAGGCTGCGGTGGCCGTGAGCATGTCACTTCACTCCAGCCTGGGCGACAGAGTGAGACTCCAACTCAAAAAAATAAAAAAATAAAAAATAAAATGAGATTAACCTGGAAAAAGATAGAACATTCTAGAATTTTTAGTTTATTGATCAGGATTTGGTTTTAAGAATCAGAAAATATTAATGTAAGCAGGAAAGGATTTTGTGTAGAAAATGAGATGTCTATGGGATGAGTAGACAGTCAGGGGTCTATGATAGGTCTCCAGGAAAGATTCCACCAAAAAAACTACCAGCCTGACCAGCCAGAAATGCTACTACTTCTGCTACAACTGGGAAGGGAGGGAGTCGGAATGCCTCCCTTGAACTTCTGGTTTCAAGGACACACTTGTTGAGTTGTCACCCAGAAATCAGGAAACTGCTGCTATTGCTGCTACTTGCACAACAAACCCTCTTGACACCTATAAAGCAAACAGCTCAACAAAACATTGCTGTGGAAGAAATGTGGCACCGTACATTTAGTTGGAGAAACCTAATTTGCTTCTAGAACCCTAGCTTCAGGGGAACCTGGAAAGTCGAGTTACACAAAAGGCATACTAACAGGAGATTTGGAATGGATACTGAGTTCTAACCTACTCTGTGCACAACGATCCACCTTCCTGGTATTCCACATTTATGTACACCCTCTAGCCATTCCAAACAACACCACCATTCTTCCTCTTGAAATAGTGCAACCTCTCTGACTGATTGATTGGTTTTTGAGTCAGCGTCTCAGTCTGTCACCCAGGCTGGAGTACAGTGACACGATCACGGTCACCACAACCTCAACCTGCTGGGCTCAGGCAATCCTTCTGCCTAAGCCTTCCAAGTAGCTGGAATTACAAGGTGAGTCCCACCACACCTGGCTGATTTTTTGCTTTACTGTGGAGACGAGGTCTTGCCAAGTTTCCTGGGCTGGTCTTGAACTTTTGGACTCAGGCAATCCTCTCGCCTCCACCTCCCAAAGGGCTGGGATTACAGGCATAAGACACTGTGCCTGGCATATTCCATATTTATATATACACCTCTATCCATTCCAAACAACAGCAGTAGCAACACCACCATTCTTCCTCTTGTAACAAAGCAACCTCTCTGATTGATTGATTGATTTTTTTGAATCACGAGCTCACTCTGTCACCCAGGCTGGAGTGCAGTGGCATGATCATGACCACTGCAGCCTCAACCTCCTGGGTTCAGCTGATCTTTCTGCCTCCCAAGTAGCTGGGACTATAGGCACATGCCACCACTCCCATCTAATTTTTTTATTTTTCACTTTTCTTATAGAGACAAGGTCTCGCTATGTTGCCCAGGCTGGTCTCAAACTCCTGGGCTCAAGCAGTCTTCTCACTTTGGCATCGTAAAGTTCTGGGATTACAGATGTGAGCCACTATACCCAGCTACCTCTCACATTTAAAAAACATGCTTACAGCTGGGTGCGGTGGGTCATGTCATGGGAGGTGAGAGGATTGCCTGAGCCCATGGGTTCAAAACTGGCCTGGGCAACTTGGCAAGACCTCATTTCTACAATAAATCAAAACATTAGCCGGGTGTGGTGGCATGTGCCCATAGTTCCAACTACTTGGAAGGCTGAGGTGGAAGGATCACCTGAGCCCAGCAAGTTGAGGCTGTGGTGGCTGTGAGTGTGCCACTGCACTCCAGCCTGGGCAGCAGAACAAAACAAACAAAAAAACATGCTTACTCTCCTCCAGAAGGAAGATGCAGTCTAATCATTCTCTGTGTTTCTCAGTGATGATCATTACTCTTCTAGTTCAAAAATCCCAACTTGATATTCTGTAACCAAAGGACTAGATGATTAAGTTTACCACCAACAAACATATACAGTACCAGGGAAAACAGAGGATTAAAAGAAATTGGTTGAAATGTTTCATAGACATGCACAAACACACACATGCACACGCATGCACACACATGGATATAGAAGACAATATGGGAGCTAATGTAGACTTCGCTTGCTTCTATAACTGATCATGAAGCTGGTTGGTATTTCATAACTTTCTTTCTCCACTCTCCATTTTCTATTTCTTTGCCGTTAGCTAACATATCATATAGTCTGAGAAAAATACATTTTATGAAATAGTAGAGGGAATGAAACACTAAGGAAACAAAAAGTATTCAACATAAAGTAGGATTACAGAAATAAAAAAAGTAAGAAAATAAATGGAAATGCATAATGTCATTTATAAAAGACAAATTGTCGGACATAGTAGCTCTTGCCTGTAATCCTAGAACTTTTGAGAGGCCAAGGCAGGATTGCTTGAGCTCAGGAGTTCAAGGCCAGCCTGGGCAACATAGCAAGACCGCAACTTTATATTAAAAGAAAAAAGACAGGTCTTTGAAGTAAAAACATGCAAAAAGTATGCAAAACTATATAATATCTACACTTGCTGAGGGAGGTATCTCTATGTACCTTATATCATGAGGTAGGTACTGTAATTATTCTTTTACATATAAATAAATTGAGGTCTAGAAAAGTTATGTAGCCTAACTCAGGTCATGCGTCTAGTAGGTAGTGCTGCAGTGTTTCTCATGATTTTTTGACCATAGTACACCATAAGTACATTTAAACAACTTTTTAATTAAAAAAAAATTTTTTTTGAGCTAGAGTTTCACTCTGTCGCCCCGGCTGGAGTGCGGCGGCATGCTCACCACCAGGCGATCCTTCCACGTCAGCCTTCCAAGTAACTGGAACTACAGGTGCAGGCCACCCTGCCGGGCTAATTTTTTTCATGGGTTTATTGTGGAGACGAGGTCTCGCCAAGTTACCCAGGATGGTCTCAAACATGTGGGGTCAGGCAATCCTCTCATCTCCACCTTCCAAAGTTCTGGGATTACAGGCATGAGCCACTGAGCCCAGCAATTTTTTTTTTAATTAGAGACAAGATTTCGCTGTGTTGCCCAGGTTGGAGTTCAGTGGCTATTCCTGGGCACAATTCCACTGCTGATCAGCCTGAGAATGTTAACTTGCTCCGCTTCCGGCCTGGGCCAGTCCACCCCTCCTTAGGCAACCTGGTGGTCTCCCCATCTCTGGGGTTACTGTTCAGTGCTGAGCATAGTGCCAACACCTTATCTGCGGAACACACTACAGCCAGAGCTCAAGCAGCCCTCCGGCCTCAGCCTTTGGAGTAACTAGAACTACAGGTGTCCCACCCCCTAACCACCTCCTCCTGCACCCAGCCAGAATTACATTTTTAACACAACTCAGTTCATTCACACATTTATATATATATATATACATATATATATATATATATATATATATATATATAAGTTTTATAAAATAATAGCTGGACGCAGTGACACATCTGTAATCCCAGCACTTTGGGAGGCTGAGGCAAGAGGATTGCCTGAGCTCAGGGGTTCGAGACCAGCCTGGGCAACTTGGCAAGATCTTATATCTACCATAAATAATAATAATTAAAGCCGGCATGGTGGTGTGGGCCTGTAGTTCCAGCTACTGGGAAGGCTGAGGTGAAAGGATTGCCTGAGCCCAGCAGGTCGAAGCTGTGGTGGCTGTGAGCATGCCACTGCACTCCAGCCTGGGCAACAGAGTTAGACCCAGACTCAAAAATTAAATAAATAAAAATAATACCGCTACTAAATGCAGTATGTTCTGTACGCTGATGTTTTCTTTTAAAATTATTTTTTAAATTTTTGAATAATTTCAAACCTACCAAAAATGGAAATAATGTTACAATGAACACCTATACACCCCTCACTCATTTGGACTCCTCAGCTCACTTGGACTCGTCAATATCTTCCATATTTGCTGTATCCCTTTTTTTTTAACATTTGATTTTAAAGGCATGGGTACAATTTAGGGTTAGGTATACAAATGTTCATTAGGAGGTATTCTTGTTGATGAGGTGTGCTCCCACCCCTCCTGACAGTTTCCCACTACTGCCAATCCCTTTCTTAGAGTATTATGATAATTGTTCAAGGTCCGCTTATGAGTGAGAACATACGGTACTCTGTTCTTTGTGTCTGTGATAGATCACTGAGTATGATAGACTCCCCCCACCTTTTTTTTAATAACACATATGCACATCACTTTTTCCAAACCATCTGAAAATACACTCCACTCCTAAATACTTCAACATGCATCTATCGCCCAAGAGCAGGGACACTTTCCTGTGTAACAGCAACTCAGGACCACTTCTCAAAAAATCACCCTGGGCCGGGCGCGGTGGCTCAGCCTGTAATCTCAGCATTTGCGGAGGCCGAGGCGAGAGGATTGCCTGAGCCCGGAGTTTCGAGACCAGCCTGGGCAACTTGGTGAGACCTCATCCCTATAGTAAATCACAAAAATGAGCTGGGCATGGTGGCATGTGCCTGTTGTTCCAGCTACTTGGAAGGCTGAGGCAGAAGGATCACCTGAGCCCAGCAGGTCAAGGCTGAGCAACAAGAGTGAGACTCCGACTCAACAAAAAAATCACCGTGGATTTCACAGCATCCCTTGTTCATTATTCAGTTTCCCTCAGTCGTTCCCAAGACATTGTTTACTTGTACAGATGTATTTCAAAATTCAAGAGCCAGTCAAGGCTTATGGACTGCATTTGCTAAGGTCTGCTTAGCCACCCTCAGTCTAGCCAGCAGTTAATATGGCAGAACTCAAACTTCAACCCCATCTTCTCTGCAGAGAGCAGCTGCTGAAATCCATTCAGTTCCTTAGTGTTGTTAGCTGGCTTTCTGGGATTTGCCCTGTGCATAGGTGGTTCAGAGGTCAGCCAAGTATTTGGACAGAATTCATATGCAGAGTTGAGGGCTTTTCCTCTGCATGTCCTTGCCAGGATTTTCTTCCTCATTTTCTAGCTTCTGTAGGTTCCCTGAACTCTATTTTCTGATTTTCCAACTGTAAAACCTCAGGACTCCATTCCAGTTTTAGCCTCTGCAATTCTATTTGGGCCCTGTCCCCAGGCTAGAAGCCATAAAGCAAACTCATCCAGTGCTTTGGGCTGCCGTCACATGCCGGCTGCCCTCGGGCATCTGCTGCTTTGGTTGCTTTTCGTGGCCTTTTGTGTTTTATCCAGAATGATCTGCTGGAGGGTTAGTCCAATATTAGCTACTACGTCAGTCCTGAAAGTGGAGCTCCTTACCCTTCACTTTTGCTCTGGAAATGAATTTTTTATGGACATCTCAGAGTGGAGCCCACAGTTGCTTTTTCAACATTACAAAGTTTATTTTTGTCATCCCTGTCACATGTTTCTCCCCCAGCCTGTCTCACTCACTACTGTCAGAAGTAAACCACTACGACCCTAAATTATTGTTACCTAGTTTTTTTTTTCTAGCTTCATCCCCAACATTTTATAATGAAAATATTCAAATACACATAAAAAATGGAACACTCACATAACCACTCCCTGTATTCTATAATTGGTTTTTGTTTTGTTTTGTTTTTGAGTAATAATCTCACTCTGTCACCCAGGCTGGAGTACAGTGGCACGCTCACGGCCATCGCAGCCTCGACCTGCTGGGCTCAGGCGATCCTTCCACCTTAGTCTTCCATGTAGCTGGAACCATAGGCATGCACCACCATGCCAGTTGATTTTTTGATTTGTTGTAGAGACAAGGTCTCGCTATGTTGCTCAGGCTGGTCTTGGACCCCTGAGCTCAGATAATCCTTTTGCCTCCACTTCCCAAAGTGCTGGAATTACAGGTGTGAGCCACCATGCCTGGCTCTATAATGATTAACATTTGTTATATCTTTTAAGAGAAAATAGCATATTGCTTCTTGTGATGACCGAAGCTGCACTGAAATATTTATGCTCCTCAGCAGCAAGTCTATGAAGAGCACTAAGAGTTACAATGTGAAGACCACTTACAGGCCCATGATAAAACAACAAAAAAATAGAATTTACAGAAAAACGATCTCAGATGCTATGTGAAATATCTAGAAAGTTGTTGATGTAGGTAAGGACATGGGCACTTTTATTTTCTTAATATTATTAATTTATTTTGGAACATTAATACAAACATGAAAAAAAAACAAGTAGAAGAGCGTATAACGAAAAGTTTCCTGCTTTTTTCTGCATACCAGACTCTTCTGAGCCTCTGCAGAGCATCGATTGTTAGCACTTCTTGCTTACTCTTCCACACCTATGCTGTACGTGTACAGAGACAGGTGTAAACAAACCCGACAATATAATGCAACACATGAAGTAAATACTAGAAGAAAGGAATAAACAACTAGTGCAGTGCAAAGCAGGGAACAATTTATTCTGAGTGAGAAAAAGAGGTAAGTCTTGATAAAGAGGAGGGGGCCAGCCGCGATAGCTCAAGCTTGTAATTCCAGCACTTTGGGAGGCCGAGGTGAGGGGGTTGCCTGAGCCCCAGAACAGGCCGGGCAACTTGGCGAGACCTCATCT
>CAUYQG010125982.1:0-10214 GCA_963574415.1 Tarsius wallacei | reverse complement strand
GCGCCTTGGGAGGTGGAGGTGAGTGGATTGCCTGAGCCCGCGGGTTCGAGACCCGCCTGGGCAACTTGGTGAGACCTCATCTCTACAATAAATCAAAAAATTAGCCGGGCATGGTAGCGCGCACCTGTAGTTCCAGCTACTTGGAAGACTGAGGCAGAAGGATCGCCAGAGCTCAGCAGGTCGAGGCTGCAGTGGCCGGGAGCAGCTACTGCACTCCAGTCTGGGTGACAGAGTGAGACTCCAACTCAAAAAAATAAATAAATAAAATAAATAAATCTGAATGTCAATTCTTAACATAAAATAACAATAAAAAAATTGTTTCCCAAAGCTTTGAGGATGAAAATAAAAATGCTTACCCAGATAATCCCTCCTTGATGTGGCTCCTGCCTTGTTTTTCATTGCACTCCCCTCTGTGTACTTATTATTTATTTGACTAATAATAATTAAGTTCCAACTACATACAAAATTCTCCTCTGCTTTTCTCTTATGGAGAAAGTGTGTCCCTATACCTGGGCCACACTTTTCTCTATTGCTCACCTAAAATTCAGGTCAAGCAGCAACCCTCTAGGTAGCCTCTCCCAACCTCCCCTTCACTGGGATGTATGCTGCCTGTCTCCTGAACACCCAACACACACTCTGCACCACTATGAACTTCCTGAGATCAAAAAGCTTGTGTGATTTAATTTTGCGTGATCTAGATTTAATGGAATGTCTGAAATGTGGTCATAGACATTACTATGGTCTGAATGTTTGTGTCCCCCCAAAATTCATATGTTGAAACCTAATCCTCAAGGAAGTATATTAAGAAGTAAGGCCTTTAAGAGGTGATTAGGTCACTTTCACTCTGCCCTTATGAATGAGATTAGTGCCCACATAAAGGAGGCCAGAGAAAACTGATTTGTCCCTTTCATCATGCAAGGATACAGCAAAAAGGCACCATCTATGAGGAAAGGGCCTTCATGACACACTCAATCTGCTGGTGCCATGATCTTGGACTTTCCCAGCCACCAGAATGGTGAGAAATAAATTTCTGTTGTTTATAAATTACTCAAATGATTATTTCAGCCCAAATGGACTAAGACAGACATTAAGTATATGTTTGGTAAATGAAGAACAAACAAAAAGTTTATCTGATTCTAAAGTTTATACACTTTCCACTGTAATAATAATATACTATGACATAATGCAGGGAAAAATTAGAAAAAAAGAAAAATTCCAAAAGTGCTTTTAATCCAAAATAAACAAAACAACAATACCTTATGAATAAATATCAAGTTGATTGTCACTTAAGGAAACATTTGCAGTGAATTTCTATTATATGTCATTAACAGTTTTTCACACAATGTTGATGACTAATTTGCCCTTAGCCAAATACTTGAGATGGAAATGCAGTTTGTTGCTGTGACTTGGCTACTCCAGTGGCTGTATATCATTCTGAACAAGATAATTTTATAGCACTTGTCTCTGATTAAATTGAAACCATATTACCAGACCAGAAGCTGCAGGTGCCAACTGCTTGCCCTGAACAGCACGATGCATTCAAAACAGTCACCAAAGAGAATCCTTCACTTTTCCTCATTTTATTGTTTTTAATAGCACACAGAGAAGAATGGAACCAAAAACTTGTGTTTACAATGAAAAGAAATAGTTTTATTCAAGTTAATGATTTTAGAAACATTGGAGAATAAGACAATGCAGTGGTGCTTTAAAATATATACGTGTGAGGGAGGGATAAAAACAGGATAACCACCTCTAAGACAAAGTAGAGAGCATCAGTATACTCCATTAACATGTAGGTAAACACTCCTGCAGAGTTGACCAGAGGAAAGCCTAACCTACGCTATTCCCCATCCCCCTCCCCCCGGCTGTACCTACTGAAATGATACATAAAAAGTCTATAGGAAAATAACCTTCCTCTGTAAGAGTTCATTTACAACCCAAACCTGTGTCCTACAGTCACTTCTTCAGTCAATCCTGGGAAAGAGAAAGCATCTTTCACTCTGGTTCCAAAGCTATAAGAGTGTAATTGTAGAAGATGCCAGAAATGGTGGTCTCACTATGCCCAAAGGTGGGGAGGGAAGGAAGGAGGGAGGGAGGGAAGGGGGGCGGGAGAAGACGACAAAAATGGTCTTGACAGTATTTCCATTTTCATTGTCCATCTCTGTTCCCTTTCATGACCATGGTTTATTTAGGTGAATTCATACATAAATTCTTCTTTCTGTGTTTTTAGAATTTTGTTTTGTTTTTTTAAGAGTTCTTCATATTTATTTTCTGGGCACTTTGTCATTTTGGGTGGCCATAACAAAATACCCTAGGGACTGAAATTTATTTCTCATAGTTTATTTATTTCTCATCATTTTAGAATTTATTCCTCATAGTTTTAGAAACTGATAAGTCTAAGATCTAGACACTAGCAGATTCTGTGTCTGATGAGAGCTCATTCTTCATAGATGGCACCTTCTCTGTGTGTCTTCACAAGGGAGAAGGGATAAGCAAGCTCCCTTTGGCCTCCTTTACAAGGGCTCCAATCCCATTCTTGAGGGCGAAGTGGAGGTGATCTAACAACTTTCCAAAGCTCCTAGCCCCTAATACCTTCAAAGCCTCTTAGAGCTCTTCTTGGGAGTTAGGTTTCAGTATGAGTTTTGAGGAGAAACAAATACTCAGACCATAGCACCATTCAAGACAGTGACTGAAATGAAACACCGTATCGCAGCAGATTCAGTAAACTGCATTGATAAATTTTTGCTCTCCTGAAAGAAAAACCTTTCCAGAAACAGCATTTATTGAGGGAAAAGAAATAGCAGTTCTCCCATTCTTAAGGTATAAACTCACCTCTACACTCATGGATCACCTGGGCTTGAATAGAATGAGTGAGCGCAGACCTCAGGAATGCCAGGCTGACCTGCTTCTTGACTTCTGGTTCTCATGGTATTAAGAGTTCTAAATTTGTAGATAGGGAACCTAAGTTTTGAATCCCATTTCTGATACTCTGTAGTAAGATGACCTACAACTAGCTGATTCCCATATTCATGAGATAAGTAGAACCCTACTGCACACACCCAAGTCACCCAGCACTTATGAGGATCAAATAAAATGGATGGCATGACCATACTTTGTACAAAGATGCCTAAGTGCTTGTGAACTACTGACATTCCTCAAGGTTCAAGCTTTGAACTTTTCGTATCTTGTTTATAAATTTCCTCCCTTGAATAACTCATTTATTTGATTCCATAAAACAATCACCTTCCTGCTACTGGCCCACAGGTTAATATTTCTTTGTCTTTCTTCTCACTTGTGCTATAGTCTAACGAACATTTCTTTTTAAAATCCTGACATAACTTCAGGTTCAGTGAGTCTAAAAGCAAGCTTTTCCCCAGTTCCACGTTCCCTATGCTCTTCCCTCCCTGGCTTTGCTTTGTCCATTTTCTTCTGAGACCTGGAGTCACCTTCCATCCAGTCTCCTCTTTTCATCAGACCCAATCATAGACTAGTTTCTACTGGGATGATGTTCTTGTAAATTTTTTTCTCTTATCTGTATTGCTTTCTTCCTATTGCCTTTCTATTGCCCAAAATGCTCCCATTAGAAGAATATACATTTAATTCAGACATGAATCTAATTTATCTTCTTTGTCACTGATACCTAAAATAGAATTTCTCAACCTTCACACCATCGATATTTTGGAACACATTTTTAGTATTGTTAGAGGGAGGGGATGCTGTCCTGAACATTGTAGTGTGTTTAGCCAAATCTAAGGCCCCTACCCATTACATGTCATTAGCAACCCCCCAGTTGTGAAATCCAAATGTCTCTAGATGTTGACATGTACTTTAAGAGGCAAAGTTATTCCACTTAAGAACCACTGACCTAGAGCAATGTCTGGCACATAGTAGATAATGAAAAATATTTCTTGAGTAAATAAATGAATTTACCTCTACTTTAATGATGCGCATACTCTTATTCTCCATATGTTTTGTTGTTGTTGTTCCTATTTTTATGGCTTTCACTTGTTGAGTCCCATGCTTGAGATGCATAAGACCCACATGAGGTCCCATTAAAACTAAATGTCAGGGCTCTACCCTTGAGATTCTGATTCAGAATCCCCAGAACTGAGCCCAGGGATCTTTGTCTTTAGCAAGTACTTCTAGTGATTTGTATAATTTTATAAATTTGAGAATGAACACTGAACCTGAAGTCAACACACTAGAATTCCTTTCCCAGGACCTTCATGCTAACTGGCTGGTCATACTTCTAGAGATTTGTATAGTTTTATAAGTCTGGGAATGAACATTGAACTTAAAGTTAAGACACTAGAGTTCTTTTTCCAGGACCACCATACTAACTTGGTGATCACAAGGAACTTAACTTCAACAAGTCTAACTTTCAGTGTATTTCCTTATTCCTACACCAACATGTCTTTCAAAGATAACAAAAATAGCTATTTATTGAGCAACTAGTATGTGTCAGACACTGTGCTAAGTGATTTCCTTTGTTATTGCAAATCTGTAGTGTGACTTTATTTTTTTATAAACATGCTGAAGCCAAGACTCATATCTATGAAACAATTCTCCCTGGTTCACATTCACATAGCCATCATGTAGAAAACCAGAACTGAACCCAGATACCTCTATCTCCCAAACTGATAATGTGGTGAGTCCACTAACTTGTCACATCCAGCCCATTCATCAAGGGCTTTGTGGCTTCCTCCTACTCTAAAGCATTTTCCCATCCTTCCCTTACTCTTCAATCTATGCTTTCCTGTGTCGTTTTATTAACGTCATTACATCTACAAAGTAGATTGTGAGCACCTTGAAGGCAAGGTTCAGATCTTCAAAATATTTTTAAGGTATTAGTATTAACTTTGTATTGTTTTCTGCTTCTAAAATAATGCTGAGCATAAGGAAAAATAGGAAGAAAGATGAAAGCGAGAGAGAAAGAGAGAGATTAAATCTTCTAAAATTCTTATGAGAGACTACATGCCTTATCATGGTTCTCAAAGTGTGGTCCACAAATCATCAGCATCTGCTCTCCTAGGATGCAGGTCCCTGGCACCATTGATTCTGGCTCAGTAGCTCTACTGATTCTTAGGCGACTACAGATTTCAAATCACAGAAACCTGAAGTCTTCTCATCTTCTTGCCATAAGACTGAATTTTTAAATAGCATATTCTATTTTTCCCCCATAGAGAGTAAACAAACATTCTACAGGAAATTGGTCTATTTCTATGACTGTCAAGGGATGAGACTGTCACCTTTTTTTCTCATGTTTTGATTTTCACTGAAAGAAAAAGAGTTGCTAATTAAAACCTCCCACTGAGCTGACAGTGAGTCAGGTTCAGATACCCACACTGTCTTATTTCTTTTCTTGATTTTGTGAAGAAAATTTGAAGGAAGATAGAGTAAAATCTCATACAAAAATACAATTCATTTGAAATACTCATTTTAAACAAAGTTCAACTTCCTTAATTTTTTCTAGTTGTATATGCCTCATATTGCGTCCAGTTTACCAGATCTAGAGTATTCAAATCTAATTATATTGTCCTTCTTCCTCTTGTATTTGGTAGAAATAATTTTATTGTTGTTACCATGCCTACTACCAAAACAGTTTCCTGTTACGATGCTCTGGTCCCACACAAATAATTTTAACTTTACTCCCACTTTTAAGGATAAGAACAAGCTTAAATTAAAACTCTCATAAAAAGGTTTCAAAAGGATGTGTTCAACTTGCTGTCTTAGTTTTGGGTACAGCCAAATTAATTAGAAAAAAAAACACTTCTTGAATAGTTTCCTAAACTGACCCATCTATATTATTTTAATAAATGAAGAAGGGTGGGTATTGCCACATACCTTAAGTATGTTTGTTTTATTTTGTTTTGATTTTCAATAGCAGGGATAATTTTATCTTCTAGAATTTACACATCATTTCCACTGATGTGTATTATAAGATGACAGATCAATTTTTGGTCATTAAAAAGAAATGTGATCTAAGCAATTCCAATTAAAGCAGACATCGTGGTGCTGGGGGTAACACTGGTCTAAGAATCAGAAAGGTCAGAACTTATTTTCTGTTTGGTCATAACTTTGGAGCCTTTATAGAATCCCTCTGGAACTCATTTGCTTCTCTATTAGATAAGAGAAACAAGTTAAACCAAGGGCCACAAATTCAAAGGTTTGCAGGAGTTAAGGTAAAGCAAATGATCGTGGGAAGCAAAATGATTGTGTAATTCAACAGGAATTGGTGGGGACCAGAGGAACTGGAATTTAATGCACCCTCAAAAAGGCATTCACATTAAAAATAATTTTAAAACACTGTTATAACCAAACCTAGGAAAGTTAAATTTAGCCTTCAGGGCACTTATGATTCCTGAACTAGATAGTTTTTCAGGAACCTTCAAGCTTTAGCTATGTATTATTCTAAAATTGAAAGTAATGACAGCCGGGCTCGGTGGCTCAGCCTGTAATCCCACGCCTTGGGAGGCTGAGGTGAGTGGATTGCCTGAGCCCGCGGGTTCGAGACCCGCCTGGGCAAGCGAGACTTCATCTCTACAATAAATCAAAAAATTAGCCGGGCATGGTAGTGCGCGCCTGTAGTTCCAGCTACTTGGAAGGCTGAGGTGGAAGGATTGCCGGAGCCCAGCAAGTTGAGGCTGCGGTGGCCAGGAGCAGCCACTGTATACTCCAGTCTGGGCGACAGAGTGAGACCCCAACTCAAAAAAAAAAAAGTAATGATAATTGAAATCACCAAAGATGATGATGATGATGATGATGATAGTCATTTATTTAATGCTTACTTCATGCCAGTCTCTTACCCAGGGACTTTACTTACAGCTTATCAGTTTAATCTTTACAATTTATGAGATAGTTTTATTGTTATAATTCCTCTTTTCCAGAGGGAAATATTGAGGCATAGAGAGCTTGAAGAACTTACTCAAGATAATTCACTTACATTTCTGTATGTATAAGGATTATAATAGCATCACACAATAGAGACAGTCAGACTCAACCAATTTCATAACTGATTAACTATTCACGCTATAAACCTTAATGAAGAGATTTAATGAAGGATAAAAGTAATATTTGAAAATTAGGAAATATTTTATATGGCAACAATATTTAATGTTCTACTCCATTAAAAGTAATAAATAATCAAAGTTATTTTTATGTATCTATATTAATGAAATATCACTGTGTGCTTATAGAACTCATGGTAATTGTCAGTTAGTAAAAACAGGGACAAAGTTTTATAAAAAGTGAATTGTCTAAAATATAGATAAGTTTTAAAAGTTAAAGGAGAAGGGATTTTATTAATGTCATCTGAAAGGTAATATAGTCATTGAGTCAGAAAAATTAAATCAGAAAAAGTTTCTAGGAGACAAGTGGTACCATTCTTTGACCCATTTATTGAAATATAGTTGCAATCTGATTGTAGGAATTAACCATTTATTTTCACTCAAAATATCAAATGAGTCATAATCATTAAAAATTAATCATCTTCATTTCTGGTTTTAACTTCAACATGTAAAAAGCTTAGAGACTGCTGGTTCTTAAAGCAGAAAAACCTGACTGAAAATGAAAATTAATTATTCTTCTTGGGTCCATGAAGGAACTGAAGTTGCAGGACAAGCTGTCACCCTGAAATCTGGAAAGACAGATGCTTCCAAAGATGTAGCTGAGATCTGCTTCTCTGAGGCAGAAGCCATTGAAGTCATAATCTGGCAAGTACTTACATGGTGATTTTGATAAACTGCTGGAGACCAAGTGTGGACTAACATGAGAGAGAGAAAGTCCCAGGAGCCACTGTCTTTGGGGGACTTCCACACTGTCATAGGTTTTACTTCCAGGAATTCCATCAGGTTCTCTCCATGAAGAACCCTCTCCTAGCTCTGGCAGAGTGAGAGGTAGAGTAATCACTGTGCAATGCCCTCAGAGTCTTCTCCATAACAGAGGCCAGCTCTTCATGGGAAAAGACTTTGCCAAGGCCTTTATCCCAGTTGAGGAAAGGACATTGCTCTCACTCTGGCCCCACTAATATCTCTGTCTTACCTAAGGGGGAGATACAGGTAACAAGACTCCAAGGAACACTGTAAGTAGATAATGGAGTAGATAGCAATGGAGAGAGAGGAAGGATCTACCCCTGGAGAAACACCATGAAGGTCACAGTGCAGAGGCATAAGCCATCAAAAGACTGAGAATTCACCATAGGATTGTACAGTGCTCTCCCTCTCTCACATTTTACCACCATGCTATATGGACTCAGTACAATAATGATGGACTATAATTGAAAGAGATACAAGACATTGATTCTCTCCAAAGAGGAGTATTAGGCAATTTCACAGTCAAGACGGGCTATCAAAACAAGACCTCGAGAGAAATTTGATGCCTCTAGTGACTATAGCTAAAACATTAAACATAGCAGAATTACTAGCCAAGTTGACATAAATACATTAAAATCCTATTTGCCTCAGTTCATTTTACCCAGTAAAATATATTGGGTAACAAAAGCTACAAGCACACCAAAAGGCAAGAAAAAAATAAAATCTGATGAGACAGAGCAATCATAAGAATCAGACTCACAGACGACATAGATGTTGGGATTATCACAAAAGGAATTTAAAGTAACTATGATTAGTATGTTTAGGAGCTTAACAGAAAATGTAAACAGCATACAAGAACAAATGAATAATGTAAGCAGACAGAAACTCTAAGAAATAACCAAAGTTAAAAAAATAGAAAAATAAAAAACACATAATGAAACATTGTGCAACATATGTGAAAGAATTTCTTTGATGGTCTCATTTACAAACTCAATACTGCCAAGAAAAACATCAATGAACTTGAAAATAAGTCAGCAAAAACTTCCCAAACCTGAATATAAAAAAGAAAAAAATGTAAAGTAAAAATCAACAGCAACAGAAATTACAGAACACCTAAGAACCGTGAAATAATTTTTAAAAGTATAATATGCATGTAATTGGAAGAAAGAGGTAACAGAGAAGAAGAAATATTTGAAGTCACAATTGCTAAGAACTTTCCAAAATTAATTAATGGCAGACACCAAACCACAGATCATATCTTGGAAGCTCAGAGAATACCAAGCAAGATAAATGCTAAAAACAAGAAAAACAAAAACAAACACCCACACCTAGGAACAGCATATGCAAACTGTAGACAACTAAACACAGAGATAAAATCTTGAAAGAAGCCAGAGTGTGGGAGGGGGTAATTGAAAGAAGGTCGCCTTATCTGCATAGGAAAAGAGGTAAGAATTACAGTGGACTTTTTATCAGCCACCACGCAAGCAAGAAAAGAGTGGAATTAAATCATTAGTAATGTGTTGAAATTAATGTGTTGTTTTAAAAAAACCTACAAACCTACAATTCTGTAACTATTGAAGAATATATCAGTACTTTCTCAGATGAACAAAAGCTAAGGAAATTCATTCCAGCACACATACCCTACAAGAAATCATAAAAGTTCTTTAGACAGAAATAACATGATACATGTTAAAACTTGGATCACATGGAAAAAGGAAGAACATTAGAGAAGTAGTAAATGAAGGCAAAACAAAATCCTATTTTTTTACATATTGAATTGATATAAAATGTAACTATTAAAGCAATAATTAAAAATGAATTTTGTTATTTTAATATATGAATACATGAGATGAATGACAGAAACATCATCAGGAACAGGAAAGAGGAATTAGAAATATTTTTTTTAGATGTTCTCTGTTAGGATACTTACCCTACACATGAAGCTTTGTAATGATATTTGAAGATGAGTATAGATTATTAAAATGTATATTGTAACTGCTATATATGCATATCGGAATTGAACAATTAAGTACATGGAGGACGAATACTGGTAGCCAGGTTTCTACTTTTTTCAGAATGGAAGTTTAAAGTAAGCAAGAGCCGGGCTGTGTGGCTCAGCCTGTAATACCAGCGCTTTGGGAGGCTGAGGTGAGTGGATTGCCTGAGCCCACAGGTTTGAGACCCGCCTGGGCAACTTGGCGAAACCTCATCTCTACAATAAATAAAAAATTAGCCAGGCGTGGTAGCGCACACCTGTAGTTCCAGCTACTTGGAAGGCTGAGGCAGAAGGATCGCCGGAGCCCAGCAGGTTGAGGCTGTGGTGGCCGGGAGCGTGCCACTGCACTCCAGTTTGGGTAACAGAGTGAGACTTCAACGCAAAAAAAAAAGAAAGAAAGAAATAAG
>CAUYQG010125980.1:0-10132 GCA_963574415.1 Tarsius wallacei | reverse complement strand
GGGTTCGAGACCCGCCTGGGCAACTTGGTAAGACCTCATCTCTACAATAAATCAAAAATCAGCCGGGCGTGGTAGCGTGTGCCTGTAGTTCCAGCTACTTGGAAGGCTGAGGCGGAAGGATCGCCGGAGCCCAGCAGGTCGAGGTTGCGGTGGCCGGGAGCGGACACTGCACTCCAGTCTGGGCGACAGAGTGAGACTCCAACTCAAAAAAAAAAAAAAATGTGCAAATACTCTGACCTAGTATTTCCACTTCTAGAAATTTATTCTAGGGAACTAATAAAATTCTTACAAAGATATCCATATATGCATTTTCCATGATAAATTATCTATCACAGCAAAAAGTATCAGAAATAACTTAATTTTCCCAAATTCAAGTGATGAAATAAAGTATGAGTTATCCATGAGAGAGAAAACTATGAAGCCATCACAAACCTTGTTTTGGAAGACAAACCAATAAAAAAAATCAAGAAAATATGAGAAAAAGATACAGGCCATACAAATCTATGAAAATATAACCTCAATTTTGCTATTAAAATATATACACAAAATATATTTCTATACTTTCTATATTACTTGAGCTTTATATAATAAACACTAAACACATATTAGTTTATAACTCAAAAAATAAAATAGCAGGACCACCTGCTGTGCACCAGGACCGAAGTGCGGTGCAGAGAGCCCCTGGTCCTACGACATGGGGTGTGGTCAGAAAGGCAGCCGCCTGCATGCTCGTGGGGAGCCTGGTGCTCAACCACTCACAGACGAGTGGCTTCTGGTTGGGGGTTAGCATGCAGGCGTGCAGCTGCCTCACTGAGACCTACTCAAAGTCAGCCCTCGACACAAGGGTTTGAAAAGTAAAATAAAATAAATGTAAGTTTTAGAAAGCGTTCCCTCCATGGTGTTCTATGTTGACTATATATGAAGAAGCTATTTGTATATTTATATTTTAAATCCTTTGTAACTTATTTGAAACTATCAATATATCATTGAAAAAATTCACTTGGAACTTTGTTATATTTAGGTAAATATATTAAACAGAGGCACAAGACTCATATTTTTTAATGAATCTTAAGCTTATATTGAAAATATATCAACATATATTCAACATCAAGATATATTTTCTATGTATCAATAAACTTATATTTTTAATATATATTGATATATTTTAATATATTTTCTAATATAAGCCTGGAATTCATATGTCATATTCATATATTAATATATTTTCTAATATCTTTATATTACTGTGTTTAAGAGGCAAAGATGAACTTACCAAGGAGTTATTCAAAAATATAGGTGGTAGAAGCAATCCCTTTTACATTAATCTTATCTTTTCCCAAAAGGTTGGAAAATTTAAGCTTAAAACTTACCTCAAAGGTATGGTCTAGTCTGTATACTGACACTGAATTTACCGCACTGACTATCTCCAATACACCATTGAAATTATTCAAATCTTGAAAAACTTGCAGAATTTCTATGATTCTACTTAGTACTGCTACACGTTCTTCACAATTTTCTGCTTCCACAATGCATCTAACAACAACAAAAAAAATCATGGCTTTTTCACCTCACTTAAAAAACAAGAAAACTACTTACAGACAGAATTTTAGCTTAAATATGACTTAATGTTATGACTATTAAGAAGTATTGCCAGGCGTGGTGGCTCAAGCCTGTAATCCCAGCACTTTGGGAGGCCAAGGTGAGGGGATTGCCTAAGCCCACGAGTTCGAGAATAGCCTGGGCAACTTGGCAAGATCTCATCTCTACAATAAATCAAAAAATTAGCCAGGTGCAGTAGTGCATGCCTGTAGTTCCTGCTATTTGGAAGACTAAGGTGGAAAGATTGCCTGAGCCCAGCAGACTGACACTGGGGTGGCAGTGAGCAGCATGTCACTGCACTCCAGCCAGGGTGACGGAGTGAGACTCCAACCCAAAAAACAAAAACAAAAAACAAAACTAGAAGTATTAAGACAGAGTAAATTAAAACTTACTTTTCAAACCAGAGGGTAAGATTTGTGGTATGGCGAATCATTTTCAATAAATTTGGAGAATTTATTTCTTTATCTTCTTTGGTCCACACACTCCCTACAAGTTCAGATGGTTGAACTTTCCTATGGGAAAAAAAAATCAGTGCTACTTAACCTACAAAGGATTTGTATCAAAATTATTTCAAGACTTCTTGAAACTTACTAATAAAAAGATAATTAGCCCAAAAGAAACACATTCATATGAACAAGTAATTCAGACAGAAATAGACCCAAATAGCCACAAACCTGAAAAAATACTTTATCTCTCACTCAGGGAAAAGATCATGAAAACACAATGAAATCAGATTTTACTCCTATTAGACTGAAGTCTAATAATACCAAATGGATAAAAATATTATAAAACAGGAGCTTCCCAATATTAATATGGAAGTACAAAAAAAATTTTTTTTTGAGTCGGAGTCTCACTTTGTGGCCCAGGCTGGAGTACAGTGGCACATTCACAGCCACCGCAGCCTCGACCTGCTAATAAGCTCAGGTGATCCTTCCGCCTCAGCCTTCCAAGTAGCTGGAACCACAGGCGTGCACCACCATGCCCAGCTAATTAGGAAGTAAAAATTGATACAACTTCTCTATAAAACAATTTGGCACTATCTCATAGTAATGAAGATATTCATACCAGATGACCCAGCAAGTCTACTCTTAGGCAAACACAATAAACTCTTATGTAAAGTCATAAGAAAACATTTACAAGAATGTTTTGTGACGCATTATTTCTAAGAGTGAAAAATCCCAAACACCCTAGGGACTCACCATCAAGAAACTGGACACATTGTGGAGTCTAATATAATGGGATACACAAGCAGTTAAAATAAGCTAGCAAGAACTGTATTCACCAACTTGAACAATGCTTAATTAAAAACATGTTTTAAGTAAAAAAACATGGCAGAATGGCACATAAGTACATGTGGTTTTTTAAATGGGCAAAGCAAACTAGGCACAGTGGTGTGCGCCTGCAATTCCAGCTACGTGGGAGCCTGAGCAGGAAGACTGCTTGTGACCAGGATTTTGAGAACAGACTAGACACCAAAGTGAGACATTATTTCTTTTTGGGGTTTATTTAACTTATTTTTTGAGTCGGAGTCTCACTGTGTGGCCCAGGCTGGAGTGCAGTGGCACGCTCATGGCCACCGCAGCCTTGACCTGCTGGGCTCAGGTGATCTTTCTGCCTCAGCCTTCCAAGTAGCTGGAACTATAGGCATGAGCCACCATGCCCGGCTAATTTTTGTACTTATTGTAGTGATAAGGTCTTGCCAAGTTGCCCAGACTGGTCTCGAACCTATGGGCTCAGGCAATCTTCTCACCTCAGCCCCTCAAAGTGCTGGAATTATAGGCATGAGCCACCACACCTGGTGATACATTATTTAAAAAAAAAAAACTTTAGAAAATTGGTCATAGAAACACACCTGCAATTCATGTTAACTTGGTAGGCTGAGGCAAGAGAACTGCTTGAACCTAGGAGTTAAGAGGCTACAGTGAGTTATGATTGTGCCACTTCCAACCTGGGTGGCAAAGCAAGACCTTGCCTTTTTTAAAACAAGGGCAAGACAATGCTATGTATTGTTTATGAATAATAATAAACTTAAGTGCACACTTAAGTTATAAAGATATAAAGGGGAGCAGTAAACACCAAACTCAGGGTAGTGATTACTTCTTGGAAACAAGGGCAATGGCATAGGGGAAGGGTGGCTCACACCTGTAATCCTAGCACCCTGGGAAGCCAAGGAGGGAAGATTGCTTCAGGCTAGGAGTTTGAGACCAGCCTAGACAACAGAGTGAGACCCCTGTCTCTATTATATATGATATAAAAATTACTTAAAACAAAAAGACCAGGCATAGTGGCTCACATCTATAATCCCAGTACTTGGGAGGCCTAGGTGAGAGGATTGCTTGAGTCCAGGAGTTCGAGACCAGCCTAGGCAACATAGTGAGACCTCATCTCTACAAACAAATCAAAAAATTAGCCGGCTGTGGTGGTGCATGCCTGTAGTCCCAGTTACTTGGGAAGCTGAGGCGGAAGACTCACCTGAGCCCAGGGAGTCAAGGCTATGGTAAGCTGTGATCATGTCACTGCACAACGGCCTGGGCGACAGAGTGACCCCTCTAAAAATAGGGAGAATTACCCAAAGGATTTCAATTTTATCTATAATGTTTTTGTTGTTAATGAGCACTCACTATATTTTTTTCTATATTTTTTGGAATGTCTGAAATATTTCACTAAAAATCAGACAGAAGAGCAAATTAAATCATTATATACAGCGAGTCAAGACTATATAATTTAAAATCTGACCAGTGGCATTGCCATCAATAGCCTATGAAGTTGGTTATCCACTAAAAAATTTTAAAAATCAGATTTGAATATAAATGAGTGCTTGCTAACACTTAAGAAAACTGAAATAAGTAGGTTTTCTTAAGTGGCTCTATTATTTCACCAGAAATTTAGATCATAAACAGTGTCAGTGTTTTATATATGTTACCTGTCTTCCATAATACGCATCTCTTCACAAAGGTACTTTTCTACATCTTGAAAGTAGGTGCCCAAGAAGCTAATTGCTTTTTTTTTCCCCTGATGTCCATTCATGGAACAGCTACTCTGTGAGGAAAAACTTGATTCAACACTATTTGCTTTGCTACTCAAGTAAGAAATTCTTTTACTTCTACCTATCACAAATCCCACAACATAAACAAAATTACCTGAATTCCTAATTACTTAAAGTATAACATGACACTCTGAATCAGATGCCGACAACCTCTGGTGGGTATGACAAAGGTCTGATTCTGAATGGCACAGTCACTGCAAACCAGAGGCCAGTTCTAAAGAAGGTAAAGGTTGATCTCTGGTGCCTTCTTATATTATTTATTAGCACTGAAGTTTATATATTCTTGCCTTTCTCTGTGCAATACCTATGAAACAAAATTGGCTGCTAATCAGGATGGCTTTTTAAGAGTGTTTGTATTTTAAAAGAGGGCTCCTACACTATTCGCAATACCTAAGATGTGGAATCAACCTAAAGGTCCAAAAACAGATGAATGGATTTTTAAAATGTGGTATATTTACACAATGAAATACTATTCAGTCATTAAAAAAGAATGAAATCTTGTCATCAGAGGCATGGATGAGCCTGAAGAGCATTATGTGAAGCAAAAACTTTTGAGCTCGTGGAAGTAGAGAGGAGAACTGTGGGTATTAGAGGCTGGGAAGGGTGGGAAGGAGGGGAAGACAGAGAGAGGTTGGTTAATGGGTGCAAAATTACCACTAGATAGGAGGAATGAGTTCTGGTGTTCCGTAGCACTGTGGGGTAAATATGGTTCACTATAATTTATTGACTATTTTCAAAAAGCTAGAAGAGGGGACTTTGAATGTTCACAACACAAAGAAACAATAACTGCTTGAGGTGATAGATATGTTAATTGCCCTGTTTTGATCATTATACATTTGTACACAGGTATCGAAATGTCATTCTGTATCCCATAAATATGCTTAATTATTATGTGTCAACTAAAAATAAAAAGAAGAAAAAATAAATTAAAAATGTAAATAATAAAAAGGGGATCCCAGAGAAGTTATTGATGGAATGATAAGGGCGGGGGCTTATTTTTCTTTTTCCTTTTTTTTTCTTTTTTGAGTTAGAGTCTCTCACTCTGTCGCCCAGGCTGGAGTACAGTGGCACGCTCCCAGCCACTGCAACTTCGACCTGCTGGGTTCAGGTGATCTTTCTACCTCAGCCTTCCAAGTAGCCAGAACTACAGGCATGCACTACCATACTCGGCTAATTTTTTGATTTATTGTAGAGATGAGATCTCACCATGTTGCCCAGGCTGGTCTTGAACCTGCGGGCTCAGGCAATCCTCTCGCCTCGGCCTACCAAAGTGCTAGGATTATAGGCTTGAGCCACCGTGCCCAGCCTGGGGGCTTATTTTTCAACAGGGAGCTGTTACTTGCTCTTCACAGGAGCCTAGGTTGTAAACGAAAGAAGCAAGACAGTCTCACGCAATATTGTTCTACTCATTTAGTGGCCAAGAGCCTCCCATTCCTACTCACTGATTTGACTGACTGGCCTCACACTGACGCTATCTGAGAAAGTATTAGTGGCAGGAGGGGGTGATGGACTTGAAAGGGGTTGCTCTTCTAATGGCTTCATCTTTCCCTGCCATTCCTCCTGTGAAAGACTCCAGTCAATAGAATAGGTCAAAATAGTGATAAGGAGGTGTTTACATGCAGGACAGACTGTAGTTAAAAACTGTGCTGTGAGCTTTTCTCCAAGCCCACAAGAATAGATGAGGCATTTTTAAGCACTCATAAACATTTTACAAAATGTTTTGAAAATAGGTAGAGGAATGGTCAAGGTTCCTGAAAATAAAATAGAAAATTAAAGCTAATTGTCTACCTGTAGAGATCAGATTCCAAAAGTGTTAGCTGACGTGCAATTTCTATTGGATGAAGTGTCATGAGCTCAAAGGTTTCAAACTGTCCTGGTCTGCTGATATGCCATTCAATTGGTGGAGGTGGGCTTTCAAAGGTAATATTATGGCTTATTCCATTTGCCTGAGCCTGCTTCTTCCTCTTGATGATCTTAGCAATTGATTCCACCCACTTCTTCATAGCTTTCCCTGGAAAAAGAACACATAAACAAAACTGCAAATCTTCATAAAATCTTTAACTTCCACCCAGCCCCCAAAATGATGGACTCATAGCCAATTTTTGTTTCATCTAAACCAGTGCATGCTTCCCTTCACTGCCTAGGTTATTCTGAAACAAATCCAAGACATCCTATCATTTCATTCATATTTAAATATGTCTCTAAAAGACTCTTTAAAAGAATAATCACAGCCAGGCTCGGTGGCTCAGCCTGTAATCCTGCGCTTTGGGAGGCTGAGGTGAGTGGATTGCCTGAGCCCGTGGGTACGAGACCCGCCTGGGCAACTTGGTGAGACCTTGTCTCTACAATAAAAATCAAAAAATTAGCCGGGCATGGTGGCTCGCGCCTGTAATTCCAGCTACTTGGAAGGCTGAAATGGAAGGATCTTCTGAGCCCAGCAGGTTGAGGCTGTGGTGGCCTTGAGTGTGCCACCGCACTCCAGCCTGGGCAACAGGGTGAGACTCCAACTCAAAAAAAAAAGAAAGAAAGAAAAAGAATCTAAACAAAATTCATACACTGCATTTAGTCAATGTGTCTCCAGTCTCCTTTAATCTATCAATTACCCCTTTATTGTACATTTTTGCTTGCAATTTTTTGAAAAACTATCATTTGCCATGCCATGTTTCTCTGACTCATATATTTTCTGTAAACCAGACACAGAGACTTTGTCTCTATTTGGCACAAACATTTGCCAAGGATACGTCTAACAGGAAGCACATATTCTCCAGTTATCTCTCTGTGATGTCAGACATCCAACTGTAATAATTTCTCAGATTTATTATTTTACGAGGAACTGAGGAATGCTTATATTCTCCCATTCCTTCTTCACTTATGGGTTAAAATACTTCTATAGGCCAGGCTCGGTGGCTTAGCCTATAATCCCAGCACTCTGGGAGGCTGAGGCAAATGGACTGCCTGAGCCCGTGGGTTCGAGACCAGCCCGGGGAAACTGACGAGACCTCATCTCTACAATAAAATAAAATAAAATAAATAGCCGGATGTGGTAGCGCACATCTGTAGTTCCGGCTACTCGGAAGGCTAAGGCAGAAGGATCGCCGGAGCCCAGCAGGGTGAGGCTGCGGTGGCTGGGAGCGTGGCACTGCACTCCAGCCTGGGCAACAGAGTGAGACTCCAACTCAAAAACAAATAAAAAAAAGAAATACTTCTATAAAAATAAGCTTTCACTTGTGAACTAGTTGGTTACCCTGAGTATAACTGGCATAGAAAAGGATTTTAGACATATAACCATTAATTTGATTTATTCTAATATATGTGTATATTTTAGGAGGTTCTGTGATTATGTATAATCTAGTATTCTCATTAAGAACATAATTTTAGGCCAAGCTTGGTGGCTCAGCCTGTAATCCAAGCACTTTGGGAGGCTAAGACGAGTGGATTACCTGAGCCCGCGGGTTCAAGACCAGCCTGAGCAACTTGGAGAGACCTCCTCTCTACAATAAATTAAAAAAAAATAGCCGGGCATGGTGGCACACGCCTGTAGTTTCGGCTACTTGGAAGGCTGAGAAGGAAGGATGGCCAGAGCCCAGCAGGTTGACACTGGGGTGGCCGTGAGATTGCCCCTGCACTCCAGCCTGGGTGATAGAGTGAGACTCCAACTCAAAAAAAAAAAAAAAAAAAAAAAGGAATATAATTTTAAAAATTAGTTTAGTACTATGAACAATTTTAAAACACACATGATAAGCCGGGCTCGGTGGCTCAGCCTATAATCCTGCGCCTTTGGGAGGCTGAGGTGAGTGGATTGCCTGAGCCCGCGGGTTCGAGACCCACCTGGGCAAGCAAGACCTCATCTCTACAATAAATCAAAAACCAGCCGGGCATGTTAGCGCGCGCCTGTAGTTCCAGCTACTTGGAAGACTGAGGCGGAAGGATCGCCGGAGCCCAGCAGGCCGAGGCTGCGGTGGCCGGGAGCGGCCACTGCACTCCAGTCTGGGCGACAGTGAGACTCCAACTCAAAAAAAAACAAAAAAACAAAAACACACATGATAAAAATCTCAAAGTAGAAACAGAGGAATCATATTCTCAATTTTAAATTAAATTCCTCTTAAAAAAAACAGGAAACACATGAAATAAGTAAGCTTGTTATGGCATTCTTAATGCCTTATAATGTCAGATAACACATAAATGTTCCTAATTCAATAATATACATTTGATTTACACATATTTGTTTAGATGTTCATGGCCTAGAGTTTCATTTCAGGGGCTGTGATTCTGAAATTTCAAACAGAAAATACCCATCTTTCTGTGTCAAAAATACACCAAAAACTTTTCCAGAGGTGTAAATACTAAAAAAAAAAAAAAAAAAAAAAAGCTCTTAATTATTCAAAATTAAAGAACAAGGTTGAGTAGAATAATTTGAAGAAACGGCAAACTTGAGATAAAATTAAATAGCTTAATTTATTAAAGAGGACTTTTGACTTCTTTAAAATAAATATTCTCCTCAAAAACTTGAAAAGACAAGGTACTAGTACTTTGGAGGGTTGTAAACATAAGTGAGCTCCTTAGAGTCTATAAAAATCATTACAATTATTATTTCAGTTTTTTAAAAATGAAAAAGTTTTGCTTCTTTGTTAAAAGTCACACAAATTTGAAAATAAACTCCTGTGCAACATAAGATTCAATCAAACCTTTAAATAATATACCTCTTACACTTGAAATGAAGGATTCTAGTCTTTCAAGCAATTCCAAATCTCTTTCAAAGTCATAAAAATGATGTTCAACCCAATGTCGAAATACATTTAAGACCCTGATAAAATGGAAAGAAAGACATTTTAGTGAAACCTAGACATTCAATTAGGCTTCTTTCACTTCTGTAATGCCAGGATGACGCTTTACAAACAAGGGCCAATGGAATACTCAAAAGAGTCTCTAGTCTGCACTTAACTAATACCTTAAATGCTTCATTAATATGAAGAGAATAGGTCTCCAGACTGTGCATTAAAGATTATACTTTAAAAATATTTATAAGCTTCCGGGTCAAGATGGCGGCAACACAGGCAGGACTGTGAGATTCTCCGAACGTGAGTTCCCCAAAAAGACTCTTGCTTCCCTTCCCCTACCCACTCACCCACAGCCAGACACACGGTCTGAGGCCCAGGGTCCCTCGGTCCCACGCAGGGCCAGCTATTGCGTCCCTGGTTGCTCTCTCCCGGTAGGAAATCTCGGGTCTCAGCTCCCTCCCTAATTAAAACAAACCCACACCTAGCCTCCGATCACCAGGGAGGCTCTGGCTACCGGCCCAACAGAGAAGCTGATTCCATCTCTGACTGAAATACGCTGGGAGCCGGTCTCGGTGGCTCAGCCTGTAATCCCGCGCCTTTGGGAGGCTGAGGTGAGTGGATTGCCTGAGTCCGCGGGTTCGAGACCCGCCTGGGCAAGCAAGACCTCATCTCTACAATAAATCAAAAAATTAGCCGGGCGTGGTAGCGC
>CAUYQG010125976.1:0-14835 GCA_963574415.1 Tarsius wallacei | reverse complement strand
TACCAAGTTCTGTAGACTTTTCAAAATATCTCTCTAATCCACCTCTTTCTGTCTCAACTGCTGCCTCTCTCGCCCACCGATTGTTCCACCCAGACTCCTGCCATAGCCCTATACATGTTTTCCTGTCTCCCCATTTGTTTCAGTACTACCCATTCTCCACTCGGCAGCCAGTGTGAGCTTTAAAAAAAATTTTAACAGCTTTATTAAGATACAAATCACAGGCAACCCCTTTGGGTACCCCCCCACTTGGGAGTTTCTCTGTCCTCTCAATAAATCCTGCTTTCTCACTAAAAAATAAATAAATGAATAAAAATAAAAAAGATATAAATCACGTATCATACAAATCACCTTCTTAAAATGTAGAATTCACTGGTTTTTAGTATATTCACAGGGTTGCATAACCATCACCACAATCAATTTTAGAACTTTTCCATCACCCGAAAACATGCTGTGTTCCCATTAGCAGTCACTTCCCTTATGTTGCCATTCCCCCCATCCCCCACCAGCCCTAGGCAACCACTGATAGACTTTCTGTCTCCTGTGGATTGCCTTTTCTAGATATTTCATGTAATTGGAATCGTTTATGTCTTTCTGTGACTGGTTTCTTTAGCTTAGCAAAATGTTTTCAAAGTTCATTCATCTATGTTGTGTCATACATATAGCAGTACTTTTTTGTGGTCTTGAATATAATGGAATGCCAAATAACATTCCATTATATGCATATACCATATTGTATTTATTCATTCATCAGATCATGGATGCTTGACTTGTTTCTACTTTTTGTCTATTATGATTAATGCTTCTATGAACATTTGTGTATCAGTGAGGATGTGTATTTTTGTTTCTTTTGGGCATATTCTCAAGAATGGAATTGCTGGATCATACGGTAACTCTATGTCTAACTTGTTGAGGAACTGCCAAGCACTTTTCCAGTGGCTGCATCATTTTACATTCCTACCAGCAGGGTATTAGGGTTCCATTTTCTCCACATCCTCACCACTGCTTGTCATTATCTTTTTTTTATTACAGCCACCCTAGTGGGTGTGAAGTGGTATCTCATTGTGGTGTTTTGTTTTTGTTTTTGTTTTTGAGGAGTTGGAGTCTCACTCTGTCGCCCAGGCTGGAGTGTAGTGGCATGCTCACGGCCACCTCAGCCTTGATCTGCTAGGCTCTAAGGATCCTTCTGCCTCAGCCTTCCAATTAGCCGGAACTACAGGCATGCGCTTCCACACCTGGCTAATTTTTTATTTTATTTTATTTTATTGTAAAGACGAGGTCTCGCCAAGTTGCCCATGCTGGTCTCGAACCCATGGGCTCAGGCAGTCCATTCACCTAGGCCTCCCAAAGTGCTGGGATTACAGGCTGAGCCACCAAGCCCGGCCTCATTGTGATTTTAATATGTATTTCCATTTGATTATTCTCACAGAATCTGTGGATCTGAAATTCAAAAGGAGTACAGTGGAGATGGCTCCATGATGTGAGGGGCCTCAGCTGTAAAGACTCCGAGGCTGGAGATGACTCAACAGCTGGAACTGAAATCATCTGGGAGTGTCTTCACTCATATACTTGCTAGGTTTTCCTCATATATGCCTTGACCTCAGCTGAGCTGTTGCCTGGAACATCTACACATACTTTAGCGATGTGGTTTCACTGCTTGGAGTAATTTGGGCTTCTTCACAGCATGTCTCCTGGGTTCTAAGGGCAAGTGTTCCATGAGAATCAGGTAGAAGCTGTATTGCCTTTTTTGTCATTTATTTCTTTTTACTTACAGTTTGTGTTCAATGCAAATCAATTATGTAACATGAGAAGTTACTATGAATCAAAGCATAAATATACAAATGCAAGAAATAATCCAATATATAATAGATGTAGGGTTAGTTGGGTGTGGTGGCACACACCTTTAGTCCCAGCTCCTAAGGAGGTTGAGGTGGGAGGATCACTTAGAGCCCAGGAGTTTAAGGATGCAGTGAGCTATGGTTGGGCCAGTGTACTCTTCTAGCCCAGGTGACAGAGCAAAACCCTGTCTCTTAAAAAAAAAAAAAATGACTGTATGGCATTCAGGTGTGAAGCAAAAGAGAGTGCTCATTCACACACAGAGTAGCTTCCAGTCTGTTCAATCTGGTTGCTCCCTTTTAGATTTCTAAAGATGGAAAAGGTGATTGGTCATCAAGACTACCATGGTCATGTTAGATGCTGGAACCTTCAAACATCAGGATATGACCATGTGAACAAAGTACTTTAGGGAGTGTCTGTTTTTAAAAGGTTTCCATGTGCAGAGGCAGTTATAAAAGATTTACTGCAGAGTCAAGGCTACTTTTAGGTTTAGAACCAGGTTCTAACTATCTAAAAATATTGACTAATAATAAAACATGTTCCAAATGTGACTGTTCTGATCCAAAGTTGTTGCTATTGTTGTTTTTTAAAAAATACATAACTCTTTTAGTTAATTTTTTTTGGCTGGGTGCAGTGGCTTATACCTGTAATCCCAGCACTTTGGGAGGAGGAGGTGAGAGGACTGCCGGAGCCCATGGGTTCAAAACCAGTCTGGGCAACATGGTGAGACCTCTTCTTTACAATAAATCAAAAGAAAAAATTAACTGGGCGTAGTGGTGTGCACTTGTAGTTCCAGCTACTTGGAAGGCTGAAGCAGAAGGATTGTCTGAGCCCAGCAGGTTGAGACTGTGGTGGCCGTGAGTAAGCCACTGCACTCCAGCCTAGGTGACAGAGTGAGACTCTGGTTTTTTTTGAGTCAGGATCTCTCACTTTGTTGCCCAGACTGGAGTACAGTGGCACAATCACGGTTCACTGAAGCCTTGACTTCCTGGGTTCAGGTGATCCTCCTGCCTCAGTCTCCTGAACAGTTGGGACTACTAGGCGCACACCACCACACCCAGTTATTTTTTTTTAATCAGAGTCTCACTCTGTCACCCTGGCTGGAGTACAGTGGCATGCTCACAGCCCTTGCAGCCTCAACCTGCTGGGCTCAGGCAATCCTTCTGCCTCAGCCTTCCAAGTAGTTGGAATTACTGGCACACACCACCATGCCCAGCTAATTTTTTTTAAAATTTATTATTGTAGAAATGAGGTCTCCTCAGGTTGTCCAGGCTGGTTTCGAACCCCTGAGCTCAGGCAATCCTCTTGCCTCCAACTCCCAAAGTGCTGGGATTGCAGGCGTGAGTCACCAAGGCCAGCTTGTAAAATTATAAAAAGCATCTTGTCAAAGGCAAGCACATGTCCTTTCTCTTAAGGCATCCATGGCTTTTGAGCATGTCTTTTTCTGTCTAATAAATTCTGTCTTAAACTATACTTCGGACTCGCTCTAAAATTATTTTTTGTGACCAAGTAAAATCACCCGTGAAGCAACACACTGTACCCCACCCAGCATCAGTAATTCCCTCATTCCTACAAACCTACCTACTTACCTGTATTCATAGCCATCTTGTTTCCTCCTTCCCTCCTGTTATATGGAAGAGGGCTCTCTATTACATGGATGGGGTGTGGGAATAAATGGGGAGATGCTTATCTTGTATCCATTTTATATTCATTTCAGTTTTGATTTTCTAACTCATCCTCATGTTCCCTCTGGGCCTCTACAACTCATCAGCTATGTGACCTTAAACAGACCACTAAAGTAGCAAATATGTATTGAGTGGATTCTAAGCTGTGCTCAATAAGGACACTATGCCTGATGCCGGGGGTTGCCAGGGCTAGGAAACACACACAGTCCAAATAGAAAACCATTTACATGGCCGGGAATGGAGTGGAGGAACTGAGCGTGAGCAATGGGACTGGGAGCGCAGATGGGTAGAAGAATCAGGAGGCAGGGCTGGAGAGGCGCGTAGGGCCCCAGCCGGCTGGGTTCTATAGACAGGCGGGTGTGTGTGTGTGACTGGTTTTAATCCTAGACAGGCGGGTGTGTGTGTGTGTGTGTGTGTGTGTGTGTGACTGGTTTTAATCCTAAATCACCAGGAAAGGAAATGAATTGATCTCTATGAGATTCAGTTTCTACCTCGAAAAGTATATTTCAGAGCCGGGTTCGGTGGCTCTGCCTGTAATCCCGCGCTTTGGGAGGCTGAGGTGAGTGGATTGCCTGAATCCACGGGTTCGAGACCCGCCTGGGCAACTTGGCGAGACCTCATCTCTACAGTAAATCAAAAAATCAGCCGGGCGTGGTAGCACGCGCCTGTAGTTCCAGCTACTTAGAAGGCTGGGGCGGAAGGATCGCCGGAGCCCAGCAGGTCGAGGCTGCTCCAGTCTGGGCGACAGAGTGAGACTCCAACTCAAAAAAGAAAAAAAAAGATAAGTATATTTCCAAACTAACGAACTAGACTGCTGTCAGCCTCATATCCTAGATTGAGACAAGGGCAAGGACTTGTATTTTTATTCATTTTTGTATCGCCAGCGACCAGCACATGGTAGGCACTTAACACACGCCTGTTAGATAAATAAAAGAGATTACAGAGTGCTTGTCAACCAATTCCCAGAGTTTTCCTTCTCCGCATTGCTTTCCTGCCCTCGCCTTTTCTCTCACTTCCCTCCCACGCCCCTTCCCACTCTTCCCCCTCCAATCCCCTCCCGCCTCCCCTTCCCGGCCCCGCCCCCCAGGCGTCGCGAAGGCGGAGAAGGTCAGGCGGGCTTTACGGCACCGCGTTGCGGCGGGGCGGGGCGCCGGGAGGTCGGCGCGCTTGGCGGCAGTGGTGGGAGGCTGGCCGGCAGGCAGACGGACTCGCAGGCGGGTGGCGGCGGCCGTGCTTGCTGGTGAGGGCGGGAGGGAGTGACTCACTGAACGTGTGTGAGGGAGGGAAGGAGCGAGCGGGCGAGCGAGCACCCGCGCCGTCCGCCCGCAGCGCCAGCCAGGCCCCTCCGCCGCCGCCTCCCCTCCGCCCCGCGCCCAGGCCGGGTCGAGCCGAGCCGGGTCGGGCCCGGGCCATGCTGCTCACCGTGTACTGTGTGCGGAGGGACCTCTCCGAGGTGACCTTTTCCCTCCAGGTCGACGCCGACTTCGAGCTGCACAACTTCCGCGCGCTGTGCGAGCTCGAGTCTGGCATCCCCGCAGCCGAGAGCCAGGTACGCCGGGCAGCAAGCCGGGGCCAACCCTCCCCGCCTTGGGGCCTCCCTCCCTCCCTTTGCTGCTGGTGAAGAATCGGGGGGACCGGGAGGGGGCCAGGGATAGCCATTCCCAGCTTGCCCCCGCATCAGGGAGGAAGCTGGAATCGGTAGCTGCCCCCACATACCCCGAGCATGGGGTGGGGTGCGAGGAGAGGGAGCGGAGAACCCGACCGCAGACGCACCCACTGCAGCGGGAGGGGCGCGTGGACTTGGAGCAGCCCCCCCCCCCCCGTGCCCTGGCTCTTTGGCCCCTTCCCCCTTACTGATCCCGAGTTTAGGGTGTCGTCGTGCACGTACGAAGCAGCCCTGGGCTTGCGAGGGTTCATCCATGCATTCTGCTTCCCCAACCAGAAATACCAGTTTGGATCACTGTGGTAGACAGATGTTCATCTGTTTTTTTGGAGAGGGTTTCTGTTTAGATATAGGGAATTTATCATTAAAGGCGCAGATTTGCACTTCAGGTGAAGGAAAAAGTTTGAGACTTGCACTCCCTCGTTTTGAGGTCTTTGGAAATGTTCTTTTCCCTGCCGCATGCGTTTCTGGTTACATTCTATTTAAAAAAACGATAATTATTGCTCCAACTCAAGCTGTTTCTTTCGGTTCTTTGATAGTAAGCCAGAAATCCCTCTTTTTTTCAGGTCATTTCAAAGCTCGGTGCTTTATAACGATATTTGTTTAGGAAAGGATCTAGTATCTTAGTGCGATTTGGTGGTTTCATTTTCCTATCCAGCTTGCTGGAAAGAAGGCAACCTCTCACATTTTAAATAAGCAGGATAATTTATTCTCAAAATGCTTTGGGGCTGCGACTAGTCTATCAAACAATTCATGACAATAACCCTGTAGCGCTTACACTAAAACACTTATATCCTGGCTTGGTAATGTGGGCC
This sequence comes from Tarsius wallacei, assembly GCA_963574415.1. Classification (NCBI taxonomy): domain Eukaryota; kingdom Metazoa; phylum Chordata; class Mammalia; order Primates; family Tarsiidae; genus Tarsius; species Tarsius wallacei. Next base: position 8,839 of record CAUYQG010125976.1, on the reverse strand, counting down.
TGGAGGAGGTAGTCTAAACATTAAGAAGATTATAGAAGTCTTCAAAGGTTCTAGAATGTAAATCTTGATTTTTCTATTGCAGTTATGAAATAGTTCCAAAAACGATTGCCCAACTAAGCTTGTTCTGTCGTCTTATGGTAAACAAATGTGTCAATATTTTGTTCAGAAGTATGATTCCTTTACACAATGTGAACTTTAGAACCTTGGCATGAGGCTATTCAGAAAGATTTTATTTCAGGGTCACTGAAATACACAATCTGTCAAAAGCTACAAATAAATTGGTAAAAAGGAATTTTTTTTTCAACTTCTTTTTATAAGAAGCTCAGGAACCAGTTCCTGTTCCTGAATTTATCATATGAAGAACTAGGAAAGGACAGTTTAAATAAGGGGGGAAAGCAACGCTTTGGTTTTGAGGTGACTTTTTCAATTGTTCTTTCCCTCTACCTGTTACATTACCCTGGTTATGATCATTGGCTGGTAGAAGTTATAATTTTAAATGTAAATTGATTTTGTTATTAGGGCTTCAGAAAAGACAGATTGAGATTGTTTCTCTTCCTGCACTCTTATGATGGCTGTAGCAAAAAATTTCAGTGAATTAAAGGGGGTGTCATTGAAAGACACTAAAGTGTATGGTCAAGATAAGCACTGCCCTTGCCAGTTCAGCAGTTTGAGAATATCATAGTAATTGAACATAGGCTTATTCCAGATTCTTTTTTTCCATTGTCATACAGCATTCACATCCTTCTCAAGCCATATTAACATATAGAAATCTGGGCTTCAACTAGTGCTAAACCTGTATTAGATAGCTGTAAACAGCTCCTGTTATTCAAGTTTGTTCTGTTGGCTCCATTGTAACCTGACAACACAGTATCTATTTTAAGATGTCTGGTGGTCGGTTGTCTTTCACTTGCTTGCCCATCAGGCAGGAACAGGATCTACCCTAGACACTTGAGTCATTTCCTTTCATCAAATCATAAAAGTAAACATCATTATAGTTTTTAATGCGTAAATATATCATCTTCACTTAACTTCCTCCCCCTCCCCACCCCATTTACCTCCCTGGGTTCTCTGGTGTTACTCATCTTCCCTTCCTCTCCAACTTCTAGTCTGTTTAACTCACTCCTGTTTATCTTCTCTATTTGCATTCCTCCCCCTGCTATTTTTTTTTTTTTGAGTCGGAGTCTCATTCTGTGGCCCAGGCTGGAGTGCAGTGGCACACTCATGGCCACTGCATCCTTGACCTCCTGGGCTCAGGCAATTCCTCTGCCTCAGCCACAGACCCCTGCCACCAGACCTGGCTAATTTTTTAAAATGTATTGTAGAAATGAGGTCTCAGCAAGTTGTCCAGTCTGGTCTTGAACTTCTGGACTCAGGCAGTCCTCTCACCTCGAGCTCCCAAAGTGCAAAATGCTGGGATTACAGGCATGAGCCACTGTGCCTGGCTTCTCTACCATTTCTGCTCCATTTCTTCAAGGGAATGTATATATTTTTATGTTCCTAGCTATTTTTTTCTGTCACCATGTGTCTGCAAACTTTTTCATTCATGTATCCTATTAGTAAAATGTTTCAGAATGTGCTCCCATTATGTGTATATGTTATATACATGAACTAATGTGTTGTGTTATGTATATGTGTATGTATGTCCATGTATATAATACACTATATAATGTTACCTACATTACATATAATACACTATATATGTAAATTACATTATGTACATGAAGTAATGTATGTGTTATGGCAGACACAAAATAGAATCTAAGGAAAGATGAACTAAAATCAATGGCACTGAAAATTCTAATATTTTTTATTTCTATACCCTTAAAGAATTGTCTTGCATGCTTGTACCCATTGGGGATCACTGGTTTAGAATTCACTCTTTCTCATGAGTGTTAATCGTGCATAAGAATACACTTGGAAAGGGTATTAATTTTTAACAGCTCTAGTCTGATTTATAGTAGTTATAATACAATGATAAGCTGGGCTCAGTGGCTCAGCCTGTAATCCCAGCACTTTGGGAGGCCGAGGCAAGTAGATTGCCTGAGCCCGTGGGTTCGAGACCAATCCAGGCAAGTTGGCCATACCTCGTCTCTACGATAAAAAATAAAAATAAAAAAATAGCCAGGCATGGTTGTGCGTGCCTATAGTTCTGGCTACTTGGAAGACTGAGGCAGAAGGATCGCCAGAGCCCAGCAGGTCGGCACTAGGGTGGCCGTGAGTGTGCCACGGCACTCCAGCCTGAGTGACAAAGTGAGACTCCAACTCAAAAAAATAAAACGCAATGATAACAAATTTAGAATAGAAACCATCTCTACATATGATTAAAGCTGGACATGTTCCATCTCAATACAAGCGTGGGCTTGGAAGCCAGTTGTGGCTCAGTCTGATGCTTTGATGCAGACTTGTCTGGGTGAACTTCAGATAATATCAGAACTTAGCTTCACTTTAAATTAATGTCTTTGTATGTTTGAAACATCATGATTTACCTCTGTAGGTAGCATACTTCTGCAGAATACGGAAGGACCCTCAAATGAAAAGCATATTTAAATACCAAATAATAGCAGTAATATAATCCTGGAAATGCAGCGTTATACACAGCATGATTTGTGGTTTGTGAAATGCTATTTTTAACTAATGGAAACTGAAATTTTCTATTGTAGATGGTTTTGGCATGTTTATTTTTGAAGGTAATTTTCATGTATTTTTTTCGAATAAATACTACATTGTAGAAAACTTGGACACATAGAAAATAATGAAGAACATAATTACTTATTACCTTATAACCCAGATAACTGCAGTTCATTTGTTAATTATTTTTTTTCAAGCTTTTTAAAAATATTTATAGAGAATGTGTCTTTAAACATGATGGCTCCTGAACTGTATAAACAATTTCATATTTTTCTTCAGTCAACACTGCACTGTCAGTATATTCTCATAATATGTCATATTCCTCAACTGTATCATTTTTAATGGCTGCATAATATACCATCATATAGATGTACTGTAATTAGCAATCTCCCTATTGTTGGGCATACTTTTGGGGAAAATTGGAAACTGTTATGAGTAACATTATCATGGACATTCATACACTTGAGACTTTGTCCCCCATTTCTGATTATTTTCTCAGGATAAATGTTTAGATATGGAATTGCCAGGTCAAAGGCATAGACTTTTTGAAAGGCTTTTAGTTACTGTTGTCAAATTGTCTTCCAGAAGGGCTGTAAAAGTCAAGCTGACTGTTACAGGGAATAGTATATGTAGTTGACTTGGCATATAGTGGACGCTCGATTAATGGTAGTACTATTATGAAGTCATTCCGATCTGATCTTGAGGGTCTTGTGGTCAGTTTATGGTCTTAATGCTAGAAATGTGTAATGATTCTGTTAATAGAAGGCTTTCACTCAAAGAACAGAAACATTTGACCTCGTGCTTGCAGGTTTTGGAGTTTTATTAATTAGGCTGTTGTTAAATGTTGATCAAGATTAGAATTCAGTCTCTGGAGTACCTCTTCTTGAGTAAGTACGGGCAGTTGTGCCATTTCTGCCGATTAAGACTCATAGCTAGCCGGGCTCGGTGGCTCAGCCTGTAATCCCGTGCTTTGGGAGGCTGAGGTGAGTGGATTGCCTGAGCCCACGGGTTCAAGACCTGCCTGGGCAACTTGGCGAGACCTCATTTCTACAATAAATCAAAAAATCAGCTGGGCATGGTAGCGCATGCCTGTAATTCCGGCTACTCGGAAGACTGAGGCGGAAGGATCGCCAGAGCCCAGCAGGTCGAGGCTGCGGTGACCGGGAGCGGCCACTGCACTCCAGTCTGGGTGACAGAGTGAGACTCCAACTCAAAAAAAAAAAAAAAGACTCATAGCTGGCTGGGCTCAGTGGCTAAGGCTGTGATCCCAGCACTTTGGGAGGCCAGGGCAAGTGGATTGCCTGAACCCGCGGGTTTGAGACCAGTCCAGGCAACTTGGTGAGACGATAAATAAAAAATTAGCTGGGCGTGGTAGCGTGTGCCTGTAGTTCGGGTTACTTGAAAGACTGAGGTGGAAGAATTGCCAGAGCTCAGCCACAGCACACCAGCCTGGGCGACAGAGTGAGGCTCCAACTCCCAAAAAAAAAAAAAAAGAGACTCGTAGCTATGTAAGTTTTCCTCTTGTATGTTCTTGAAACTGGCAACACTTGAATTTTGAGCGTGGCTTTGAGTTGGGGATGTGCATGGTGGAAAGCGTTATGCTTGTCGTCACTAGAACTCTTGTTGTTTTGACTGGAAGAGATTTGAAACAGTTGGTCTAATGGATACTTGTGCTCAGTTGGAAGATCACACAGATTTATTTTGGGACTTAGGCTGCAAAATAATTGTCTTTCTTGGACTCTTAAGCCTGTTTTAACAAAAGAAATCAGTTCTTTGTGGAAATTATAATTTTAGCTAAGCTTTAGTTGATCTCATTTGTATCCTTAGACTAAAGTGGAGCACAGCTGCTGGTGCTTCATGCAAAGAGCGTTTGTTCCTCACCCAGGTTCTTCAGTCTAGGGTTTCCAGGAAATTGGGGCCAATAGCAGCATTCCATATTTCATATACATCTTGATGTTAGTGATTATCTGGATCTTGCATTTTTAGTGTCAGATCATGCTGCCTTCCTTTAAAAAAAAAAAAGACATTGTCCCCGGAGGAAACAACTGATCAGTGGTGGGTTGAAGTATGGCATCTATAAAATGGGATTTCAGGCTGGGCTTGGTGGCTCAGCCTGTAATCCCATGCTTTGGGAGGATGAGGTGAGTGGATTGCCTGAGCCCGCAGGTTCAAGACCTGCCTGGGCAACTTGGCGAGACTTCATCTCTACAATAAATCAAAAAATTAGTTGGGCGTGGTAGCGCACGCCTGTAGTTCCAGCTCCTTGGAAGGCTGAGGTGGAAGGATCGCCGGAGCCCAGCAGGTCAAGGCTGCGGTGGATGGGAGTGTGCCACTGCACTCCAGTCTGGGCGACAGAGTGAGACTCCAACTCAAAAAAAAGGGGGGGGATTTTGGGGGTGTAGGAGGTGATGTTGGTTGGTTGTTTTCCTTCCTTCACGTACAGGGCAAGGGAATACTCTGAGCAGTGGACAGTGTTTTGATCCTCCTCGTGAGAACAGGCTCCTAGGGGCAGTGTGTGGCTTAGTGGCCTTCGTTACAGTCACCCAGCTACTTCACTTTGGGGTTATGTTTGGGGAAGTTCTATATGGTACTATTGAAGAGGATGGGCTTGGAAGTCAGACAGATATGGTTCCAGTCCCAGTTCTCCTCTTTATGGCTGTGTGGCCTCAGATCACTTACCTATATCTGTTTCCCTGTCCATGAAATGGGACAAATACTGCCTACCCCATAAGCTAGTTGTGAGACTTAACTGAGAGGATATAAGGATTATGTGGGAACCTAGTAAGATGCTACCTTTTAGTAGAAGTTCATTCAGTGATAACAGACTGCTGTTTTAATTTGGCTTTCCATGTAATATTTCCAACCCAAAGAGAATTCCGTGATCTTGTGGACAGGATCATTTTGATTCACCTGAGTTTGATTCCTCATTGTAAGTAAACAAATTTTCTCACTGCCCAGCAGACTGGTCATGCATCTCTAAATATAAAGATAGTTGAATTTCTGAACCTAGAAAATTAAAGAGTAGATTACTGACTGCTGGTGACTTCATTATGGTAACTTTACAGTATTGATGCCACCTTGTGAGAACCTGCCTGCCTGGCGTTTCTCTTGATATGTCTCTTTTTTCTTTTTTTTTTTGAGTTGGAGTCTCACTCTGTCGCCCAGGCTGGAGTGCAGTGGCACGTTCACAACCACTGTAGCCTCCACCTGCTGGGCTTGGGCGATCCTTTTGAGTAACTGGAACTACAGGCGTGGACCTCCATGCCCGGCTAATTTTTTTTTTTTTTTGAGTTGGAGTCTCACTCTATCACCCAGACTGGAGTGCAGTGGCACGCTCCCGGCCACCGCAGTCTCGACCTGCTGGGCTCTGGTGATCCTTCCGCCTCAGCCTTCCAAGTGGCTGGAACTACAGGCGTGTGCTACCACATCTGGATAATTTTTGATTTATTGTAGAGACGAGGTCTCACCGAGTTGCCCAGACGGGTCTCGAACCCGCGGGCTCAGGCAATCCACTCGCCTCGGCCTCCCAAAGTGCTGGGATTACAGGCTGAGCCACCAAGCCTGGCCTAAAGTTTTGATTTATTGTAGAGATGAGGTCTCGCCATGTTGCCCAGGCTGGTCTCTAACCCCTGGGCTCAGGCAATCCTTTTGCCTCTGCCTTACAAGTTGCTGGGATTACATGCATGAGCTACCGTGCCCAGCTTTCTTTTTTTTATTTATTGTAGAGATGAGTTCTCCCCATGTTGCCCAGGCTGGTGTTGACCCTGTGGGCTCAAGCAATGCTTTCTCCTCCGCCTCCCAAAGTGCTGGGATTACAGGTGTGAGCCACCACACCTGGTCACCTCTTCTGTCTTGTTGTATACCTCAACCTGTGACACTTATCACTTCTGGCTTATAAGTTTTTCCCAAGCAATTGCACAAGTTGTCATATGACTTTCAGTTGTGTTGCAAAAAATCGTTGTTGATTCTGATGTACTTTTACTGTGAGATATGTGCTTAAATAAGGACATATGGATGATAAGGTGACAATTGGAATCTTGAATTGTGTTCCAACTCTGCAGACTGAACATAAAAACATACACTTTTTCGCTGGGCGTGGTGACTCATGCCTGTAATTCCAGCACTTTGGGAGGCCGAGATGAGAGGATTGCCTGAGTCCAGGTGTTCAGGACCAGCCTGGGCAACTTGGTGAGACCTCATCTCTACAATAATTCAAAAAATGAGCTGAGCTGGTGGCGCACACCTGTAGTTCCAGCTACTTGGAAGGCTGAGGTGGAAGGAAGGATCGCCTGAGCCCAGCAGGTCGAGGCTGTGATGGCCCTGAGCGTGCTACTGTACTCCAGCCTGGGCAACAGAGTGAGACTCCAACTCAAAAAAAAAAAAAAAACAAAGAAGCCTACACTTTTTCTAGTTATGTATAAAACTTGTATCAATCTTTGTTCATTCCCAGGAGTATTCAACTTTGGAGGGAACTAAATTGAGTTTTCTTTTCTGTTCCTCATGTCAGTGAAAATTCTGAAAGCAGATAGAACAGAATCACTTTTTTTTCAGTTTAAGTGTTGTATTTTCAGTTTTTGCCCCAGGTAACCTTACTATAAGAGCTGTGAGGGCACATAGTAGAATGACAGTGTAGCTGAAAGAACAGGAGAGGTCAGCTGTGATGATGATCCAGCCCCAAGTGCTAGCTTGACAAATGGGGAGGGTGAGCCCTGGACCTGCTAAGTGGTATGCCCCTTGTGGGGAGTGGTGGCCAAAGCCAGGGTGGAAGGCAAGTTCCTCAGTTTGCCTGTGGCCTGGTGAAAGTGAATTGTTAGTCAAAACCCGAGTTTATTCTAAGTGCCCGTGTCAAGTATATAATAACAGAGTAAGTTTTATGTTTCTTTGTGATAAAATTACTGTATGCCTTCATGTGTTCCTTTTCTATCCATATTATTTCATCTTTTTTTTTGCGTTGGAGTCTCACTCTGTTACCCAGGCTGGAATACAGTGGCACCATCACAGTTTGCCACAGCCTCAACTTCCTGGGCTTAAGCAGTCCTCCTACCTCAGCTTCCCAAGTAACTGGGACTACTAGGGTGTGCCGCCACACCCAGCTAATTTTTAAAATTTTTTTGTAGAGACAAGGTCTCACTATGTTACCTAGACTGTTGAACTCCTGGACTCTAACATTCCTCCTGACTCAGCCTCCCAAAGTGCTGGGTTACAGGTGTGAGCCGCTGTACCTGGCCTATTTCATCTGTTTTTGTACTCTGAGGTTTTTTTCAGTGTTTGATTACACATAAGAAAACATATTTGTATTAGTATACATCCATGATCCTTTTTCCACTTGTGTTTGATGATTCTTTTCTGAACTATCACTTTTATTTTCCACTCGTAAACATAAAAGTGATGAGACTTGGGGATGAAATATGGAAAGTGAGTGCAGGAATGGTGATGTTTGGGAACTTTTTGGACCTGCCAGTATACAAGATCATTTTTAAAGTGTACACATTCTTTAATAGTGTTGTAGTTAGCATACCCAGAATAAATAGTTCCCTTTCCCTATCTACTCAGAATTATATCTAAAAAAATTTTTTTGAGGAGAAAGTCAAGGTCTCACTCTGTTACCTAGGCTGGAGTGGTACAATCATGACTCACACAGCTTCCAACTCTTGGACTCAGGTGATCCTCCTGCCTCAGCCTCCCAAGTAGCCGGGTCTACAGATGTGTGTTACTATGCCAAACTAGTTTTTTTATTTTTTGTAGAGACAAGGTCTTGCTACATGTTGTCCAGGCTGGTCTCAAATTCCTGGGCTCAAGCAATCCTCCTGCCTCAGCCTCCTAAAGCTCTGGGATTACAGGGGTGAACCACTGTGCCCAGCCTAAATCAAAAATTATATCTACTACTTCCATAAATTCATTCTTTTTTAATTCAACAAATATTTTAATGTTGGTTATGTAACAGGCCCTGAACTAAGCATTTGTGATATGGTGAATGAAACAAAGTCCTTGTCCTTAAGTAGCTTACATTTTTTTTTTGTTTGTTTGTTTTGTTTTTGAGTTGGCGTCTCACTCCATCGCCCAGACTGGGGTGCAGTGGCCGCTTCCGGCCACCGCAGCCTCGACTTGCTGGGCTCCGGTGATCCTTCCACCTCAGCCTTCCGAGTAGCCGGAACTACAGGCGTGCGCTACCATGCCTGGCTAATTTTTTTGATTTATTGTAGAGGTGAGG
>CAUYQG010125967.1:0-10973 GCA_963574415.1 Tarsius wallacei | reverse complement strand
CCTCCCTTCCCCAAGCCACTCAGCAGCCAAAGTGATCTTTTATTTATTGTTATTATCATTATTAGCTTATTTTTTGAGTTGGGGTCTCACTCTGTTGCCCAGGCTGGAGTGCAGTGGCAGGATCATGACTCACCGCTGCCTCCAACTCCTGGACTCAAGCAATCCTCCTGCATCAGCCTCCCAAGTAGCTGGGACTACAGGCATATGCCTCCACACCTGGTTTTTATCATTATTATTATTATTTTGTAGACAAGGTCTCACTATGTTTCCCAGGCTGGTCTGGAACTCCTGGGCCCAAACCATCCTCTTGCCTTGGCCCCCACAAAGTGCAAAGATTACAGACCACTGCACCCCCGCCCAGAGTGACCTTTTAAAACCTAGATCAGGCTGGGTGTGGTGGCTCACGCCTGTAACCCCAGCACTTTGGAAGGTGGACGTGAGAGGATTGCCTGAGTCCAGGGGTTCGAGACCAGCCTGAGCAATCCGGTGAAACCTCATCTCTACAATAAATGAAACAATTAGCCCGGTTTGGTGGCACACACCTGTAGTTCCAGCTACTCGAAAGGCTGAGGCAGAAGGATCACCTGAGCCCAGCAGGTCGAGGCTGCGGTGGCCGGGAGCGTGCCACTGCACTCCAGTCTGGGCGACAGTCAAGACTCCGACTCAAAAAAAAAACACCTAGATCCATTCCTGTCACTCCTCTGATCTTTCCCACTCTACTCACAGGGCTGGTTCCTCCTTGTCATTCAGGTCTCAAGTTCAATGTCACCTCCTCACACAGTAGGTTTCTCTGTCACCCACTCTGCATTCCTCTCCCTGGCAGTGATACTCCCTCATGTCTGCTCAGCGGCTCCCTGTTCCCACTAGAAGGCGAACTTGGGTGGGAACTGAGGGCAGGCCCTCAGACAGTTCTGGAACAAAGGAGTGAGCACCGGGACATTCTCCTGGGACCCCCCTCCCCCCGCGCCCCTCGCCCCCCGCCCACTCGACAAGACGGGTCTCCAAGGCCCTTGGCAGGGAGAAGGCCTCCAGGGGCAGTTTCCCCGCATACAGGTCTCGGAGAAAAACAGTTCCTGACCCCGCCTTGTGAGAGGGGGCCTGTGGGCTCAGGGCCAGCCTCGGCCGCCTGCGGACCCCCACCCTCGGCCCTGACTCGCGCCCCCCACACCTGCAGCCGGGTGGACCGCTCAGCCCACGTCCGTGAGGCCAGGGTGGGAATCAGAGCTCACTCACTCCCGCTCCGCTGCTCCTCCTCCGCCTTCTGGACGCCCTCCAAGCTTCGCGCTCAGGGTGTCGCCCGTCGTCGGGCCCCACGCCCTTCCGGCCGCGCCCCCACGGCCTCGCGCCCTCTCGGCCCCGCCCTTCGCCGCCTGGCTCACGGCGGTTGGCGGGAAAGTCTCGAGCTCCGGCGCATGCGCACTCCGGAGCCCCGGAATTCTGTTCGGCCACCCATGACGTCAGGAGTCACCGTGCCCTTGATTGGCTGCTCTGTCCCGACAAGCCTACCTTCCCTTGCAGGCCTCTCGGGGCTGCTTGGGGCCCCCTGCAGGTTCCAAAGTTATCCTGCTGATGCGATGGCCCTCAGCAACTCTCCTCTCTCTTTTTATAGGTGTGACACTTGAGTCCAGAGAGGGAAAAGACGTATTCCACAAGCAAATGGCAGAGTTAGGACTAGAATAGGGTCCTGTCACTCAGCTCAGCGCTCTTGCTACCACGGAGCTGTTTATCCTTTTTAAGGATAAAAAGAGTCCGGAACCGGGCGTGCATCGGTGTTCCCTGACTTTCAGTATCAGGCGGCAGGTGGAATCGGTTCTGTCTTTCCAAACCTAGGCCCTCCGCTCTCACCTGAAGCTACAGCTACCCTCCACACTTGGCCACCCCACGTGCCCTGCCCCACCTTCCCGGTGGCTCTCTGGCCTCCTTCCCACCCCTCCCCTCCCCACCCCACAGCTTCTTGTGCCTTCCTGCCCAACTCTCTGCACTGCCTCCATTTGCACCTCGCACGTCACTTAGGCTCTCTCTAACACGCTGTCATGCGGTAGCCATTGTCATTTTAGGGGGGCAGAAGAGCAGGTCGGCCTGGGACTCCTGAACAGCTGGTGGGCGTCAAAGGGGGAGGTGACACAGCTGGCACCGTGGGGCAGAGACGAGAGGCCCCTCTAAGTGGGCCCTCGAGGGAGGGAGCTCAGAGGAAGGTCAGACAACACCAAACACAGGCCTGGGGATTTTTAATGCAAGTACAGGGTTTACACAGGCTAGAAGGGAGCCTCAGGAGAGCCCCAAGAGGAGTTTGCCTTCATCAAACATCACCTGACTGCCGAGGTGTGTCCACCTCTCTCTGGCCAGAATCACAGTGTAGACGTCTGCCTGTGGAGATAGACCTCTTGCTGTGGGGCTACCTGGCCTGAGTCTGTACAGCTAAGCGCCCCCTACAGGCTGGGGCATCAGCTTTCAGTCTCTCTCAAGAGGCAGTGGACATCTGGAAGGGAAGGTTTGGATTCAGAGGCTTCTGGTGGTTCAACGTGAACAAGTTTTGATCAGGGCTCTTCCCCAACCCTTCCCTTGCTTCCTACCCATCCCCCAAATGACTGGGACCATCCACAGAACCCAGACTCACCTAGTAGAGCACGTCCTCAAAATCTAGCTGCAGGTAGCGGAGCAGGGGGGGCGGCAGGGGAAGGCGTGGCAGGGCGTGGGGCAGGCAGGCTGCCAGGTGAGAGCGGAGCGCACAGCGGCTTAGATGCTGCAGGGACCTGGGTTGCCTCACCAAGGCGAAGAGGGAGGAGTAGAAACGCTGATGCTTCTGGGGGACAGAACAAGGGGCTCAGTGAGGGGCAGCCTTGGACTAGTGGCGCTCGAGTCTCTTTACAGGGGTGGGCTGGTGACCAGTGGGGTGTCTATAGGAACCTCTTAGAAACAGTGAATGTTTTGGTGTTCACTCCATGAGTTTTCTTTTGGTACATGAGCAGATCTTGGGGTAATTTCTGCGGAGGACTGATGGGTCTGCCATTTAGCGGGTAGGAATCTCTTGGGACCAGGCTGGAGTGATTCTGCGTTCAGGGTCCTGGAATCTGACCTGCAGAGTTTCAGGAGGTACCAGGCACATGGCCTCCTCAGGAAGCTGCATGAAACTGTAGGTGTTCATCAGGACCTCAATGGTCCGAGGAGATGTGCACCAGCGCTCCAGCACCTGGAAGAGGCAGAGACGCATTGGGTCCCCTTGCATTGTTTTGACCAGACAGCTCCAAAACAACTGCTGTGAGTTGGATTTTGTCCCCTACCCCCAAAGATATATTGAAGTCCTAACCCTGGTACCTACGAATGGGACCGTATTAGGAAATAGTCTTTGCAGATATAATCGAGTTAAAATGAGGTCATTAAGGGTGGGCCCTAATTCAGTATGACTGGTGTCCTTCTAAGAAGAGAAAACAGAGACACAGACACATACACAGAGTAGGCCATGTGACGACAAAGGCAGATAGTGGAGTGCTGTGTATATAAGTCAAAGAGCACCAAGAATTGTGGGAAACCACCAGAATCTGGGAGAAAGGCATGGAACAGATTCTCCCTCAGAGCCTCCAGAAGAAACCAACTCTGCCAATATCTAGATTTCGAACCTCCAGCCTCCTCAACTGTAAAGGAGTGAATTTCTGTTGCTTTAAGCCACATAGTTTGTGGTCTTCTGCCATAGCAGCCCCAAGGAAACCATTACAACAGCTAACCTTTCTACTGTGCATAACTAATGTTAGATACTTTTCTTAGCACTTTACATGTATGAACTATTTTGTTTCCTTTTTTTTTTTTTGGAGTTGGAGTCTCACTCTGTCGCCCAGACTGGAGTGCAGTGGCACGCTCACAGCCACCACAGCCTCAACCTGCTCGGCTCAGGCAATCCTTCCACCTCAGCCTTCCAAGTAGCTGGAACTACAGGCGCCCGCCACCACGCCCAGCTAATTATTTATTTATTTATTGTAGAGACGAGGCCTGGCCAAGTTGTCCAGGCTGGTCTTGAACCCCTGGACTCAAGCAATCCTCTTGCCTCAGCCTCCTAAAGTGCTGGGATTACAGGTGTGAGCCACCGTGCCAGGCTTACATATGAACTCTTAATCCTTCTTCTTACAAAATGTGGACTGTTATTATCCCCATTTTACAGCCGAGGGAAACTGAGGCACAGAGAAGTTCAATAGCTTGCCCAAGTTGCAGTTCCTGCAATCCAGGCCTGGCAGCGTGGCTCCTTGCCCTAAAACATGACACTGTCCTGTTCTCCTGTCTCCCTCTACAAGGCTCTGTGCTGGATTTTCTGATGACTTAGAAAGGGGTTCCTGACCTGTGGTTGAAGCTCCTGAGCAGATAAAAAAGATCAATCCCAGTCTGGGCAACATGGCGAGACATTGTCTCTACAAAAACTTAAAAATGAGCCAAGCATGGTGGTGTATACCAATAGTCCCAGCTACTTCGGAAGCTGAGGCAGGAGGATCTCCTGGGCCCAAGAGGTCGAGGCTACAGTGAGCTGTGATCATGCCACTGCACTCTAGCCTGAACAACAGTGAGACACTGACTCAAAAAAAAAATTCCTGTATAAAACAAGAATCGATCATGCCTGTATCCCAGCACTTTGGGAGGCTGAGGCAGGATGATTGCTTGAACCCAGTCGTTTAAGATCAAGCTGGGCAACATAGTGAGACTCCCATCTCACCCCCCCCCCCAAATCTACCTGATGCCAACAAATGAGGGTAAGAGAAACTACAAGAGGGGGCCAGGAAGGGAGGCTGGGTCATCAGGTGAGGATTCAGAGTAGAGCTTAGGGTCTGAAGACGAGGGGATTCAGGAGCCCCAAGAGCATTCAGGAAAAAGGAAGAAGGTGACCAGAGGCTGAGGTAGTACTGCCCACAGCAGCAGTGGAGGGTTTGGTAGGAGCAGAGGTGGAATCTAGTTGGAACCAGATTCATTCTTTCATTTCTTCATTCAGCAAGTATTTACTGAAGGCCTACTATATACACACTGGGTGGGCTTCCAGCAGTGAGCAAGATAGACAATGCCCTCAGCATCCGCAGGCTTCCATTTCAGAAAGAAAACATAATAAACATTAAGTCATCATTTATAGATCTGCTGCCACAATAAAAAATAAGTAGGAGGCCAGGCTCAGTGGCTCACACCTATAATCCCAGCACTTTGGGAGGCCAAGGTGAGAGGATTGCCTGAGCCAACAGGTTTGAGACCAGCCTGGGCAGCTTGGCAAGACCTCATCTCTACAATAAGTCAAGAAAAATTAGCTGGACGTGCACAAGCCTATAGTTCCAGCTACTTGGAAGGCTGAGGCGGGAGGATCGCCTGAGCCCAGCAGATTGAGGGTGCGATGGCTTTGAGCGTGCCACTGCCCTCCAGCCTGGGCGACAGAGTGAGACTCCAACTCAAAAAATAAAAATGAAAAAGAAATAGGGTCAGGGGACCCAGCATGGTTGGGGAGATCAGTCTCCTAGGTGGAATGGTCAAGAAAGGTCTCAGAGGTGGCAGCCTGATGCAGTGAGGGGGAAAACCATGCAGTGGAATAGCCTGTGGAGGGACCAATTGTGTGGTCAGAAAGGCAGCCATGGGCCCCACAGACACCAGTACCACGCTGCCCACCCGTGCCTGCACTCAGTTCCTATTTTTGTTTCCCAAACTCCCTCTCTCATTGGACCACAAACTGTAGGCAGTGACCACAGGGCCTTCGTAAGATATGAAAATAGCTAGGGACCCTCACAAACTCCCTAACACATGTAATTGTGTTTAACATTAGGGGCTTTACACCTCTGCCTGAGCTAGGCATGGTGGCTCACACCTGTAATCCCAGCACCTGAAGAGGCCGAGGCGAGAGGATTGCCTGAGCCTAGGGGTTCGAGATCAGCCTGGGCAACTTGGCCAGACCTTGTCTCTACAATAAATCAAAAAATTAGCCAGGCGTGGTGATGCACACCTGCAGTTCCAGCTACTTGGAAGACTGAGGTGGAAGGATCCCTGAGCCCAGCAGGTCGAGGCTACGGTTACCATGAGAGTGCCACTGCTCTTCAGCCTGAGCAGCAGAGTGAGATTCCAACTAAAAAAAACCCCAAAAAACAAAAAACAAAAAAACCTCTGCCTTCAAGGAAAGGAAACCCTTCTGCTTGGCAGGTGAAACTACGAGTGAGTAGTGGGAGCAAGGGGAAGACCAGGCCTTGTCCAGGGCAGGGGGCCGGCCCCTGGAGAAAGTCTGTTATACACCCAGGCCCTCTGCTTGTTGTCCTGCATCTGAGCAGTGCTCACCAGAGCTACCCAGCCAGTCGACTGGGGAGGCCTCTGTACCTCACTCCTCCTCAGAGCTAGGGAAGAAGGGACTGGTTTCCTTCTCCTTTCCTCTCCACCTACCCCTCAGACCAGTCCCCGTCCTTCCCGAATACCCTATGTTGATCCCCACCTCTGCACCCAGCTCAAGCCGCTCCCCCCTGCCTATAATGCCTGCTGTTTCCCCCCCAAGTCCCGCTTCCTCCTGGAAGCCCAGGCAGCTGGTCTAACCTCCACTGCTCTCTCCCATGTCTAATGATACGTTATATTGGGGTGATGCCAAACAGCTTACCAAGTGCTTTCTCATACATAATTTAACTTTAGAACAGCACTAGCTAACAAGTATTAAGCACTAACTACAGGTAGTATATATGTATATATGTTAATATATATGTATTAACTTCTCATACTAACCCTATGAAGAAGGCATACTGTTATATCCCTGTGTTACAGATGAGGAAAAGCCAGAGAGGTGAAGCAACTTTTTAGGTAATGTGTCTGGCTTCAGAGTCTGCACTCAGTCCCCACTGATCTCAGAGGTTGAGGGACCCCCTACTTTAGAACAGCAGCTAGAGTATAGTCAGGGCTGTGCTTGCCCCGCTATTCCTGAGATGGGTACCTACAGCCTTTTACATGCTGTTGGGGAAAGGCTGTATCACACACAAAAAATGTGGGGTTCCAAGAATGTCAGTGACTTGCCTACAGTCACATGAACAAGCAACAAAGCCAGATGCTGCATCCAGGTCTCCTGAGCACCAGGTCAAAAATGGTGACTCCCAGAGGACTGACCAAGGCTGGCATCTCATCACAGATGGGCCGCAAAGGCCACCCAGCAGGGAGGATGGGAGCCCCAACCAAGGCTGGCAGTGCTGCAGATCATGGAAAGAGAAAAATGGGGCACTTTGCTCTGCTGGCCCCCTTGGTCCCAGAGACAGGCTGAGGGGTGGAGCAGGGCTACAGGGTGGGCCATTGGGGTCCCAGGAAATCGTTCCCTGCACCGCGTCCTCCTCCTGCCCACACCCGGCAGGGAAATCATTAGCTGTCAGAGCCGCCATCAGATTACAGGGAATTGCTCGTCTCCTAATTATCTGGTGTTAATAGGAGATTAATTAGTGTTAATTGTTGATTTTCTTGTATTTTCCCAAAGGGGAGACCAATCTGCCGAACTCTCGGGCTGTTTAATTATTTGGTCTTGCTTAGGAATCCAGACAGATGCTTCTAGGTTTGTGAGCAAAGGGAAAATTTGGGGACAGCAGAGGTGGGCCCAGGACAGGCGGGGCTGGGAGGGACAAGCCCCTAGGTGGAGACAGAGGTGACCTGCCTACACCCACTGCCCTCTCAGAAGGCGGTTTCAGGCCTGACCCATCTCCTCTGATAACTGATATCCTTATCCTAGGCCCAGTGCCTTCTGTGACCTTAACTATCCCCCTCCAGACACAATATAGCTTAGGGCAAGGCCCCCTGCCAGGGTGTCAGTAGCACAGGTCTTTAAGATGAATTCACATGGGCTAAATTAATGTAAAGTAATATGTTGATTGAAAATTGAGGCCAGATGTGGTTACTCACTCTTGTAATCCTAGTACTTTGGGGAGGCTGAGGTGGGGAGGATTGCTTGAGGCCAGGGGTTCAAGACTAGCCTGAGCAACACAGTGAGACCCTGTCTCAACAAAAAATAAAATAAAATATAAATTAAAAAGAAAGAAAATTAGCCCATTCTAGTGGCTCATGACTATAATCCCAGCACTTTGGAAGGCGGAGATGAGATAATTGCCTGAGCCCTGGGGTTCAAGACCAGTGAGACCTCATCTCTACAATAAATCAAAAAATTAGCCGGGCATGGTGGCACGTGCCAGCAGTTCCAGCTACTTGAAAGGCTGAGGCGAAAGGTTGCCTGAACCTAGCAGGTCGAGGCTGCGGTGGCTGTGAGTGTGCCACTGCACTCCAGCCTGGGCAAGAGAGTGAGACTCCAACTCAGGAAAAAAAAAAAAAAAAAAGAAAGAGAATATGTGAAGTGCTTTCACAGTAGTGCCCAACACTTCTTTGTAACAGAAGGTAGTGATAAAGAGCGTTTGTATAAGAAAGGCAGCTGTGGGTATACCCTTTGGATCATATGGCATAACTTGAAAAGACAGATAAGCAAGTTATTGTAGCCTTAAAAAAAGAGACTTTCAAAGTTGAAGCCATCGTTTTCACATGCTAGAAAAATATAAGATATAAAATTTTGTATTTTTGGCATAAGTAAGCTCCTTAATGTCCAAAATTTCATTATAAGCCAAACATCACTACAATAAATAATTGGTTCCAATGCTATACTATTTAATAGGAAGTGATTTGTTTTTCACTATTTTGTAAAAAAGTGTGATCGAGTTGCTGGTAGGTGATCCATGAGATTTCTCTGAGTGCAAAGGACTGATTTCCAAATGTACAAAATTGCTGTTCTTAGAACAATTTCTGTACTATCCAAATGTTTTTGTATCAGGTTCTATGAAGTACAAGTATTCAAAAAAAGACCATTTTATACAAGTATCATTAATCACCATTCTAGGGTGATCTATTACAAAAACAGTAAGAGACTGAATTAATTCTAAAAAGAATCTGTTAACTAGGCCTTTTTTTTCTTTGCTGAATGATAAGTAGGCACAGTAATTAGCAATAAAACCAAGGTAAGTATGGCATTAATGTTATGGCATTAATGTTATTCTAAAAGCTGTTATTTTCATTGCCTATTTGTCTATAGTTCCAGCTACTTGGAAGGCTGAGGCAGAAGGATCGCCTGAGCTCATCAGGTCAAGGCTGCAGTGGCCATGAGCGTACCTCTGCATTCCAGCCTGGGTGACAGAGTGAGACTCTGACTAAAAAAAAAGAAAAAAAGAAAATTGACAATAAAGGGTGCTTTCACCAGTGCCAGGACAGTGGCTACCCTTCTGGGGGGGGGGTGTCCTGCTAAATGGGACCACATCCATTCGCAGATGTTCAGGTGACCTTGAGCCCCATGAAACAGGCTCATGCTCTTCCCAGGGAACCCTCTCCTGTGTCCAGGGCATCTCTCACTGAACTAATCTCACCACTGGCAGGAGCTTCCCCAAATGCTATTGTCATCTGCTTGCTGCCCTGTTGAAGACCCTTAAATAACGCCTCACTGCCCACATCTGATTCCTTCTGTCTTTTGGATTCTTTTTTTTTTTTTTTGAGTTGGAATCTCACTCCGTCACCCAGACTGGAGTGCAGCGGCCGCTCCCGGCCACCGCAGCCTCGACCTGCTGGGCTCCGGCGATCCTTCCGCCTCAGCCTTCCGAGTAGCTGGAATTACAGGCGTGCGCTACCACGCCCAGCTAATTTTTGATTTATTGTAGAGATGTCTCACCAAGTTGCCCAGGCGGGTCTCGAACCCGCGGGCTCAGACAATCCACTCACCTCAGCCTCCCAAAGACGTGGGATTACAGGCTGAGCCACCGAGCCCGGCTGTCTTTTGGATTCTTTATCATCTGGTCCCACTGCCCTCAGTCCACTTTTATTAGACACGCATGCACACGTGCACAGTATACACACACACATATGTGCATGAACACACGTACACACATACCATCTATACACATGCACGCGCGTGCACACACACACACACACACACACACACACATTTCCCGCTGATCTCTGTCTTCACCTTTACCCCTATTTGGGCTTTGCTTACTTGCTAAATGAATGAAAGACAGACGGAAGGAACTAATCTATGTGCACAAGTGTTCCAGGCCGCATTCCAAAGCAAGCCAGAGCACAGGCCTAGGTCTCCTAGGTCCCCTTACCATGGTGGCCCTCTTGCTGCCTTCAGCCCCCGTACCTTGGGGAGGGCCCCTGGCCAGACACGAACTGCACCGTGGTTGAGCAGAGCCCGCACCACGTGCTCAGGGTTCTGGGCCAGGGCTGTAGGTGGACCCTGCAGAGCACAATGCAGAGCCGTGTGTCCTCCATAGTCCATGGCATTGGCACTGACACCACAGGATAGGAGCAGCTCCACAACAGCTGCATGGCCACGGCGACAGGCCAAGTGCAGGGGCCGCTGCTTGTCCTGGTCAGCAGCATCAGCATCTGCTCCAGCCGAGAGCAGCAAGTGGCACAGCTGGAGGCAACGGGAGGTGGTGGCCTCGGCATCGGTGAAGGACTGATAACAGACATCACAGGCAGCCAGCAGTGGGGTCCAGCCTTTGGCATCGCGGGCATCAGGACATGCCCCGCGCCTTAGAAGTAGGTCTGCCAGCTCCACATGGCCAAGCCGGGCGGCCACATGCAAAGGGGTCTCCTCTTCCTCCTCTGACCGACCATCCACTCTTGCCCCAAATCTCAGGAGCAGCTCTGCACACCTAAGAGAGGCAAGATGGCAGTGGGGAGGGAAATGGGCACAGATTCCTTGCATTCCTGCCAGTCTGAGCAAAGACAGCATGGCAGGAAGCCCTGGATGGCTGTTGGTTCTGCTCTCCCTGCCCTTCCATCCTGCCTGTCACTGGTCATCCCAGAAACATTCTGCAGGATCAACAGGGTCCTCTTTTAAAACCTAAATACTTCCTGCTGGAATTGTCCACTAAGTCCTTGATGGAAATAAAAGGCACAAGCAGTTATTACTCAGAACAAGTGCCTTTCTAAGGGCTTTATGTGTAGCGACTAATTTATTTTTATTTATT
>CAUYQG010125963.1:0-42917 GCA_963574415.1 Tarsius wallacei | reverse complement strand
TTTTTTGAGTTGGAGTCTCACTCTGTTGCCCAGACTGGAGTGCAGTGGCCGCTCCCGGCCACCGCAGCCTCGACCTGCTGGGCTCCGGCGATCCTTCCGCCTCAGCCTTCCCAGTAGCTGGAACTACAGGCGCGCGCTACCACACCCGGCTAACTTTTTGGTTTATTGTAGAGATGAGGTCTCGCCAAGTTGCCCAGGCGGGTCTTGAACCCGCGGGCTAAGGCAATCCACCCACCTCAGCCTCCCAAGGTGCAGGATTACAGGCTGAGCCACCGAGCCCGGCTTGCAACCTACTTATGTAGTAAATCCTCACTTTTACCCCACCACTCTAAAATAAAATAAAATATTAAAAAATTACATTAGGCTGGGCTTGGTGGCTCAGCCTATAATCCCAGCACTTTGGGAGGCCAAGGCGAGTGGATTACCTGAGCCCACGGGTTCGAGACCAGCCCACACAACTTGGCAAGACCTCATCTCTGCAAGAAATAAAAATTTAGCTGGGCGTGGTAGCACGCACCTGTCGTTTCGGCTATGTGGAAGGCTGAGATGGAAGCATCCCTGGAGTCCGGCAGGATGACACTAGGGTGATCGTGAGTGTGCCACTGCACTCCAGCCTGGGTAGTGGAGTGAGATTTCAACTAAAAAAAATTGCATTAAATTACAGTTTCAAAAAAAGAAATAGTAGTAGATCAATTGTGATGAGCAAAGGGGTTTATTTGGTGACGTAAATGCTGTGTGTTAGCTTTTGTCTTAAGATGGAGAATGCTGGTGATTTCCTGAGAGCAGAATTCTTAGCAACACTGGTGGGGAGTAAGCCACTGTGGAAGGCAAGATCAAAGAAGAGAAAGAATGGGAAGAAGGTCAGAGAGAAGGAAGATGTGGCTGCCACATGGCAATGGATGGGAGAAAGTTACAGAGGATACCCTGAGCTGCCCCCTCCAGGAAAAATGTCATGGCGTCCTTGTTTCTACCCAGTGGGGAAAAGGACAGAGGTAGTTTTCAGCTTGGACCATACTATTCCCACTAAACAGAGCAGAAGACAGCTCTTGTCCGTGCCACCCAGTGAAACACGGAGGAGTTGAGTCAAGAGCACCAAGGTTGAAGGGTCCAGCCTGTGGGAACTGAGATGCTGCTTGTAGGGTAAGATGTCCCTATTGGCAGGACATTTTCCCCAGCACGTCAGAGGAAGCATCTCTTTCAAGTAATATAATTTCAATAGCTGTAATATCCATGAGCATCCCAGCAAAACCTGGCTTGGAAAAAGAACACCCAAAAAGTGAATGTAGTGTGTTGAATTATGGCCCCCCAAATATGTCCTCACCCCTGGTACCTGTGAATGTGATCTTATCTGGAAAAACAGGCTCTATAGATATAATTCAGTTAAGGATCTCTAGTTGAGATTATTCTAGATGAACCAGGTGGGACCTAAATCCAAAGATAAGTGCCTTTATGAGATGAGGAGAAGACACAGAGAGAAGGCCATGTGGAGATGGAGGCAGAGCCTGGAGGAAGGCATCCACGAGCTAAGGATTGCCAGCAGCCACTGGAAGCCAGAAGGGTAGAAAGCAGTCTTCCCTGAGAGCCTCAGAAGGAACCAATCCTGCCAACATTTTGATTTTGGACTTCCAGCCTCCAGAGCTGTGAGAGGATACATTTCTTTTGTGTTACGGAACCCAGTTTGTGGGAATATACGAGAATACAGTAGGGCACCAGCAGGCCTTCCATGTCTCAAGAAGAGACACGAGACCCAACAGACTTCCCTTCATGACTAAGAGTTTTTATCAGCTCTTTTGAGAGTTGCCACATCAGATTTCCTTTATGGTCTGTGCTCAAAGTCACAGTGTTATAAAATATAGAAATTCTTCATTCCAGGCTGGACATGGTGGCTCACACCCATAATCCCAGCACTTTGGGAGACCAAGGTGAGAGGACTGCTTGAGTTTGAGACCAGCCCGGGCAACATAGCATGACCTTATCTCTACAAACAAATCAGAAAATTAGCTAGGCATGGTGGCATGTGCCTGTAGTTGCAACTACTTGGAAAACTGAGGCAGAAGGATTGCCTGAGCCCAGGAAGTTGAGGCTGTGGTGAGCCGTGACCATGCCAATGCACTCCAGTCAGGTGACAGAATGAGAACCTGTCTCAAAAAAAGAGAAAGTTTTCATTCCATAGGGAGGGTTGATTTATTTGGACTCACACCTCCTGTTACTGTCAAGGTATCCTGAATTGAACACTGTCGCGTAGAGACGTTTAGATGGATGGACCTTCTCACTAACACCAGCAGGCCGAGCAGCCAGGCCTGGTGAACAGCTTCTGGGAGCGGCTGTTGCTTAGTGATTCGGGCTTGTTTCTGGCTGTTCCTCATTACGTGCAGAGGCCCCTGTCAATTGAAAGTTGGGGTGCAGATAGGCCTCCTGACACGACAGGTTTTCGTTGAGGAAAGGGGTAACCTGGCCCCCCAGGATCAGGATCTGGGCTGAAGTCATTATTCTGCTCTAAGCTAACACCCATCTCACCCCCACCCCCAGGCTGCCTCCAAGTGTGCTTTAAAAAACACCTGTGAAACTGATTACTCCCACAGTCAGAGAAGGATGGGGAGACAGACTTCATTAGGGGAGGACCCCTGCAGTGAAATCTGGTAAGCACCTTGATGGCAGGAACCCTGCCCTGTGCTCTGCTGCCTCCAGGGCTCGCCTGGTGCCCGGCACATAGTTAAGGTTCAGTTTGCACTTGAGCCCAACCCTTGCCACCAGCTGCTGGTGGGAATTTCCACAGGGGCCAACACTGATTGATAGTGGGGGTGGGGAGGGGTCCGTGGATGAGATTAGGGTTTGCACAGAACAGCACTGGGGCAGATACTGAAGGAAAGGGATTGCATACAAAGCTGTTTCCACATCTGTTTGGGCCGCCCTTTCCACACCAAACTGCTAAGCCTTCGTAAGAGAACTGCCCGGCAGACCACAGAGAAGAAGGGCAGACAGCCCGGCCCAGGGCCTCTGCCCATGGGAACAGCCCGGCGCTCCTGAAAGCTGGCCCCCGGGTACCAGTTTCCAAGGCGGGGATGGCCCGTTATTAGATGGATGCAAGGTTGACATTCTGAGCCGCTCCATTTTCAGATGGCAGAAGCAAATCAACGGCCCTTCCTTGCATCTGGCGGGGTATTTTCTTCACACAGCAGCACTTAGCAACGGCCTCATGCCTCTGATTAGTGCTGCCATTAGAGAAATGATTCCTCAGCACAGTGAGTCATCTCAGAGCCTGACAACTGTAACCATTCCAGATGGTGAGAACATCAGTGACCATAATGGCCCTTCCTGTCAGTGTTCGCTGCGGATTGTTTCTCGGAACTGCGGGGGACAGACACAGGCTCGTAGCCTGTAGAGATTTACAAGGGGTGGCTGCAAAGTAATGACCCTGATGCCACAAGCCACATGTGGAAGTCGGGCACCTTTCTTTACAGTCACAGCTTAGACGAACACGACACCGACTGTGAGAGGCAAGGAACAAAAAGACGCATGAGACCCAGCAGACCGCCAAGCAAGAAATAAGAAACAGGTGCTCAGACTGTCTCCGGGACTGAGCTGTCAACACAAAGGCCCTCTGCGGGCTTCTTTCATAGATAGATGTGCAGACCTCAGAGGAGAAGGGAGGTGTGCAAGATGTGTGCCTTCCAGTGTGAAGAAAAAGAAGCAATCTGAGGTTACTCAGGTAGACAGCAAAAAGTCCAACATCTTGGAATTTCGGATTTTCAGGGAAAGACACTCTGAGCTAAAGAAAAAGAAAGCCAGTTTGTAGATTTTGTGGAAACATCTGTCCCAAACTAGAGATGGCTAAAGAAAAAAAAATGAACTAGACTCTGTGGAAGTGACTTCATGAAGCTGGTTGAATTAAGCAGTCTCCCCCCACCTGAAAATCTGGCTCTTTGAGAGAGGGCTGGAAGAGTGTTCTAAGCACGGCTGAATTTATTTTACCAATTTCCAGGCTTACATTATAAAAAAAATAGTTCGGGTGAAACCTCATCATCATTATGGTAAAGTGAAGCGCTCATTTCACAATTGGTTGTTTAAAGTTAATAGTAAATCAACTGTGCAGCCACTAAAAAGATGATGCACTGGCTTAATTCCTTGTTGGTACAGAGGCAGCAGCTGAGTGAATAGATACGTGGAGCTGTTGGCAGGCGGCTCCTTTTGGTAATAATATTCGTTTTTATGAATGGCTCATTTATTTTTTATATGTTCCTCTTTAGCCATGCCCTCATTTCTCCCCTCTGTATGAAGCCTGGATCTCAGGACTCGGAAGGGAGATGAGGAGGGGTGACTCTGCATCTTAATGGGGTGCCTGAGAAGACTGCTGCTTAGCACGGCTCCCACGCACTGAAAAACAAGGAGAAAAAAGATGGGCCTGGCACGGTGCCTCAAACCTGTAATCCTAGCACTTTGGGAGGCTGAGATGAGAGGATTTCCTGAGTCCGGGGGTTTGAGACCAGCCTGGGCAACTTGGCAAGACCTCGTCTCTACAAAAAATTAGCCAGGCGTAGTGTCCCGGGCCTGTAGTTCCAGCTACTTGGAAGGCTGAGGTGGAAGGATAGCCGGAGCGCAGCAGGTTGATGCTGGGGTGGCCGTGAATGTGCCACACCACTCCAGCCTGGGTGATGGAGTGAGACTCCGACTCCAAAAAAGAAAAAAAGATGAGAACAACTCCATGGCAGCAAGTGGCTTCCAAAGCGCTGGTCAGCCAGTTATTTTCTGAGCCTACACCTGTGTGTCCGCTTAGGTGCGTTTGCTTCTCATCCAAGGGTGATGCATCCTTACAGTCACCCTCCTACAGGAGGAAACTTTCTATGCACAAGGCATTCTGTCTTGTTCCTCTCAACAACTGGAGGATAAGAGGAGCATACTCAGAGAAAAAAAGAGCGCAACATTCAAGGAAAATGCATTAGGACTTTGTCCTGAAAATTACCAGGGTGGGGTAGATAGTCCGTCCTTGGCTCTAGCTTCCCCTCACCACTGCATGGAGGCTGACAGCAGGGCCCTGGAGAGGCTGATCTCCACCGCCCAGCAGCCCCTGTGTTTTTTCTGCTCACAAGGCTACCTGCTTCCCTAAGGTTTCTGATGTGTACCGTGCAGTCAGGCATTGAGCCTGCCCTGGCTGGCCCCCAACACTTGGCTCTCCCTCCAAATAGTCTTCCCCCAAACCCAGATGCAAACAGGCAAATTGGGAGAGGGATCATTCAGGATCTCTTTGGGATCACAGGCCACACCGAGGAGGAACTCAAGAGTCCTCAGCAAATGTAAGAGCAGTAGAGCAAAGCGGTGAAGAATTTCAGCTCCAGAGGCAAACTGCCTTGCCTGGAATTCTAGGTCTCTACGTGTGACCTTCAATGTGTTGCCGAATCCTTTTGTGACTCAGTTTCTTAGAAACAAATATAATAGTAATATCTTTCTCAGAGGTTTCTTGTAAGGTTTAAATGGGTTAATGCAGGTAAATTGCAAAGAACAAAGCCTGGTAAGCCCAGGGCAGTGGCTCACACCTGTAATCCCAACACTTTGGGAGGCCTAGATGGGAGGATCACTTGAGCCCAGGAGTTTGAGACCAGCCTGGGCAACATAGTGAGACCTGCCTCTACAAAAAGTCAAAAAATCAACCAGGTGTGGTGGTATGCATCTGTAGTTTCAGCTACTCATTTCAGCTACTCCCTGAGCCCAGGAAGTCAAGGCTGCTGTGAGCTGTGATCAAGCCACTGCACTCTAGCATGGGCAACAGAGTGAGACCCGAAAGAAAGGAAGGAAGGGAGGGAGAGAAAGAAAGAAAATTGCCTGGTGCTGTGGTCTGAATGTTTGTATCTCCCCCAAATTAATGTATTAAAAATTAATCACCAGGATGATGGTATTAAAAGTTGGGGCGTTTTGGAGGTGATTAGTTCATGAGGATAGAGACATCATGAATGGGATTAGTGCCCTTATAAAAGAGATTCAGAACTTAGGCTAGCCCCTTCTACGATAAAGGATACAGTGAGAAGGCAGCACCTGCTTCATAGGAAACAAGTCATCACCAGCTACCAAATCTGCAGGCGCTTTGATCTTGGACTTCCCAGTCTCCAGAGCCGAGAAATAAATTTCTGTTGTTTATAAGCCACCCAGTCTAAGGCATTTTATTTTAGCAACCCAAATGAACTAAGAGAGCTGGCATAAAGTTTTACCTACTGTCATTATTATTATTTCAACTTCTTGTACGAAGCAGTCCCTCATTTAAACAAAAAATGGGCCAGGTTTGGTGGCTTAGTTTATAATCCCAGCACTTTGGGAGGCCGAGGTGAGTGGACTGCCTGAGCTGTGGGTTCGAGACCAGCCTGGGCAACTTGGCTAGACCTCATCTCTACAATAAAAAGAAATAATAACTTAAAAACACACACACAAAATGCCTAATTGTACTCACCACTCTGAACTCTGCTCTCAGGAAGAAGATTTCCTCAGGGGAAAGACAGCTCTCTGTCTAGCCCTCTCAGATCCATATGGAGGGTGCCAGTCTTTTAAAGTAATGGTGCTTAGACACCAAGGGAAAAATACTTGGGGAAGGTTTTCCCCCAGTGGAAATCTAAAAAATGCTCCACTTCCAGGACTCAGTTGGCCACCATCTCACTGGTGTTGCTATCTCATCAGGCCTTTTGGGGCTCAGATGGCACCATGCAGGGCCTGCTAACAATCCCCAACAGGTCAAAGCAGATCCTGTGGCTGGAGGACTTACACTTTAAAGGAGCTAAGACATTCATTCATGGGGAAAGTTAGGCAGCATACTAGGAGGAACCCCCGCCCAAAAAAACAGAATTATGTTTTGGAGGGTGGGTCCCTTGTTAAAGGCTTCCCCCAATGAAATTGACATCAGTACACCAGCTAGCATTGTTGTAAGAGGCTGTGTTCAGCTTCAGTGGATTTTTTTTTTTTTTGAGAGTCTTTCAATGCGTTTACCCATTTCATGATGGGTGATTTACCGGTGCACCTGCCCACACCCTGCTGAATGTTCGCAGTTTTCAACCCCAAACGGCATGACCCCCGATGCCACACCCTCCCTATTCACCCGATCTCACCCCAAGTGACTTTTTCTGTTTCCCCAGATGAAAAAATCCTCAAAGGGAAGGTTTAGCTGGTGTGGAAAGGGTGAAACAAAAAAACCGCAGAAGCACTAAAAGGCATCAAAACTGACAAGTTCAAAACTGTTCTGAGCAGTGGAAAAATCATCTCGATAGGTGTATTGCAACAAACAGAGAGTACTTTGCAGGTGACTGAAGTTTAAACATATAAGAATAAATACACAATTTTTCAATAAATAAATTCCAAGTGTTGGGGTCTCTCCTTGTAAAAGGCAGCCTGTGGTCGAGCTTCTATGGTGTGTGGCTGAGAGGGGAGCACACAGGGGCTCAGGGGAGGAAGGGCTCAGGGGACAGAGGGCTCAGGGCAAGCAGCTTAGCCTTGACAGCCACAGCACGGGCCTTCGGATCTATTTTCCCAAGGATAATAAGAATGTTTCTAACTTTCTTCTCTTCCTCCCCAAACCCTTTCTTCTTCTTTCTTCTCCTAGAATTTATTTGCCTTGTGTCTCAAGAAAGACTCAGAACACTGAGGCAGGATACGAGCTTAGAGTGGCTCTCTCCAAGTGTGGTCCTCAGTCTCTCTGCTTGAGAACTATCTGGAGTGCTCATGAGAACGGCCGATGCTTGGGCCAAATCGCAGGTTGCTGAATTAGACCCTGCGATGCTGACCTGGAACTCTGCATTTTAAAGAAGTTACTCCGGTGCTATTAAAGCATACTTCAGCATGAGAACTGTTGACTTGGAAATAATTTAGTCTAGCTTCTGTATTTTGCACATGGGGAAACTGAGGCCCCGGGAAATGGAGCAGCTTTCCCAAAGTCACCCAGCTAGTTAGTGGCAGAAACAGAAGCCCATAGGAGAGGAAATGCAGGTATGTTCTTATGGCAGAGAAGACTTTGGGCCTTCTAGAGGGGGAACCTTCACAGACAAGCCAACATTGAATCCCGTCTCCTCTCCAGCTGGCAAGTAGTACTGGCTACAGCAACATGGGGCTTATTGCCATATTTTACAACAGATATAAATGCTGCATTTCCAAAGAAAACTGGAATCGAGTGTATGCCCAATAAAAATAAATTAATTTTAATGAGGATCTCACTTACAGTGTTTATGGAATTTTGCATGTTTCATTTGATGATTTAATGCTATTTAACCTTGAGTGTTGACATTAATGAATGAAGTGGTTTTTTAAAAAACAATAAAGGACTGTATATATAACTATTTCTCAGCCTTTTGCATTTCACGATTACTAATTATAGCACAAAACTAGGTAAACTAGCAAAAAGTCGATAATGACAGGCAGATGGAAAAAATATCAGGGGTAAGGCGGAAAGGTGGGGAAAATATAATGACAGTACACATGCCCTGTGTGCTGCAGTCAAGCTCTGCTGTTCTGCGCTGTCCTGGTTCACGCCATTCCTCGTGCTCTTCCCAGGGCTAGAATGCCACTTTCTTGAATAGTTATTTGTTCTCAAAGACCCAGCACAAACTCATCTTCTCTCCCCAACCTAGAGTCATCCGTCCTCCTCTGTGTCTCCAGGCACTACAAGGGGAGGCCCCCCAAAAAACTGGAATTATCTTTTGGAGGGTAGGTCCTTGTAGTATGGGCTTCCCCTGTTAGGTAAATGTTCCAGGAACCCATCAGTGTACCAGCTAGCATTGTTGTGAGAGACTGAGTTCAGCTTCAGTGAATTTTTTCTGGAGATTCTTTCAGTGAGTTTGCCCATTTCACGATGGGTGATTTACACACACAACCTGCCCACACCGCGCTGAGTGTTCAGCAATTTTTGACCAAAAATGGCATGACCCCCATACTCCACCCTCCCTACTCACCTGATCCTGCCCCCAGTGACTTTTCTGGTTTCCCCAGATGAAAAAAATTCTCCAAAAGAAATGCTTTGCTGATGTGGAAGAGGTGAAACAAAAAACGACAGAAGCACTAAAAGGCACTAAAATTGACGAGTTGAAAAACTGTTGCGAGCAGTGGAAAAAGCATCTTGATATGTGTACTACATTAAATAGAGAGTACTTTGGAGTACTTTCACATGTAAGAAAAAATGCACAATTTTTATTAAATAAATTCCAGGGGTTTGTGGGTGTCCCCCCTCATATATCTGCTACTCTGCATTTGGGCACAATCCTTATCTCCCAGAACAGCTTCTTGACAGGAGGATCCTGGCTTCCTCTTTTCCCCCCCAGGGCCCACTGTGCCCTACTTAGACAAGGTACTCAGTAAATGTCAACTGAAGGAACAGATGAATGACACTCAAATAAGTGGGCTCCTAATAGCCAGGGCTACACTTTGCACAAGTCCTTTGTGGTCAATGTCAATGGTACATCTGCAAGGCAACACTGGTAATATGCAGGCTGACTCTGAGCACAGACTATCTGGGTTCAAATCCCAGACTACGTGCTACCTGTGTGACCATGTAGTCTGAGATTTGAACTCAGGTCATGTCAGCTCTCTGTGTGTCGATTTCTCTGTCAGTAAAATGGGATTGACAATGCACTTATAGCCTGAGGAGTTAAGTGAGTTGATTCACATAATGCACTTAGAAAAGTACCCGTCACAGAGTAAGTACTCAATCAAAGTCCTCATCATCATCTCATCATTCCCACGTAGAGTGACTCACTTTGTGAGAATGTCCTCTGTGACCCAATGACCGAAACATGGCGTCTTGGCCTAGAGTTCTGGCAACATGCGCGCCTACAAACTGCTCAGCAGGGAGCCTCGCAGCTACTCTATATCACAATAAAATGAGCCTATCAGGTCCTCTAATTCCACAGACTTGCAGTTTGTGCTGTTTCAGCTACTAGACTGTGAACTCTGTACGTGCAGAGATAATATTAACAACCAGCACTGTAGAATCCTAATCACAGCCCAGCCCAGTGTCTCATGCCTAGAATCCCAGCACTTTGGGAGGCCGAGGCGGGAAAAACTGTGTGAGCCTGGGAGTTTGAGACCAGCCTGGACAACATAGTGAGACTCTGTCTCTACAAAAATAAAAAAAATGAGCTGAGCATGGTGGCAAGTGCCTGTAGTCCCAGCTACTCAGGAGGCCAAGGTGGAAAAATCACCTGAGCCCAGCAGGTCAAGGTTGTGGTGAGCGGTGATCATGCCACCGTACTCCAGCCTGGGTATAAGAGTAAGACTCTGACTCAGAAAAAAAAAAAATCCTAACCACAATCTGGGCACTCACTACTCAGGGTATTCATATATATGAACTCATGTCGTTTTTCCAAAAGTGTCATGAGAGAATGAGAGCACAGAAAGGTTAGGTAACCTGCCCAGAGACACATACACAGCTTTAAACACAGGTAGTCTAGCTGCAGGGCCTGTGGGTTTTTCTAAGCTGTCTCGCCTCCCCTCTGTAACAATACCCTAGTACCTAGTAGGCACTCAGGAAATGTTTGCTAAATGAACGGATCCCAGGGACATCTTTAGGGAAGCCTAGTATTTTCTCTGTCCAGGGTTTCTAACTAGCTTCCTCTCCCACTGACCCTGGTAAGACCTCCAAGCACGACTGATCAATGTTCCTGCTCTTTTCAGGAAACCACGTGTGCTCCTCTGGGTTGCTAGAGGAAGTCATCTGTGTAACTCCATGCCATGGTCCCCTCCCAGTCCCTTCTCGCTTTCTCTTTTGTAGAAGAGATAAGCAGAGACTCCACAGCACTCCTGAAAATTGAAAACTATTTTGCTAGCCTGCCTGGGGGAATAAAAAAGGATTTTTAAAAAATTTTAATGGGATTGGCTGAGGTGAGAGGATTGCCTGAACCCAGGCATTCAAAACCAGCCTGGGCAACTTGGCAAGATCTTGTCTCTACAATAAATAAAAAAATTGGCCAGGTGCGGTGGTGCGCACCTATAGTCCCACCTACTTGGGAGATTGAGGTGGAAGGATCACCTGAGCCTAAGAGGTTGAAGCTGTGATAGTTGTGGTCATGCCATTGCAACTCCAGCCAGGGTGACAGAGTGAGACTCTGACTGGAAAAAAAAAAAAAATTTTAACTGGATTTTATTTTCAATAAGTTTTTTTTTTTTAACTGTATGAAAGATATGCGTGGTAACAAAACAAACAAAAACAAAAAAAAGAAAGATATACATGTTAATTGTAGAAATTTCCTGGACAGAGTGGTTCATACCTATAATCCCAGCACTTTGGGAGGCTGAAATGAAAGGATTGCTTGAGCCCAGGAGTGCAAGACCAGACTAGGCAGCATAGTAAGACCTCGTCTCTACAAAACATCAAAAAATTAGTGGGGCATGGTGGTGCGCTCCTATAGTTCCAGCTACTCAGGAGCCTAAGACAAGAGGATTGTCTGAGTCCAGGAAGTCAAGGCTGTAGTGAGCCGTGATTGTGCCACTGCCCTCCAGCCTGGGTGACAAAGTGAGGCCCCAACTCAAGAAAAACTTGTAGAAATTTTAGCAATTGCAGGCATTCACATGGAAGAAAATTTAAAGTGGAGGACATTTTGGCTTTTCATTCTAAATATTTTTTCATGTTAATGATTTTCATGAAATGATTCTTACAGTAAAAATATGAAAAGAATCTATGTGATTAGACATTACGTGTTATGGGGAGAGAAAATCTTTCCAGTTCTACCTTGTTTGCATTTAACTTCGCAGGGTCTTGATATCCTTACTATCTTCCTCTCTTGCCCTAAGTAGTGAGGTGAGGCCCAGAAATTTTCTTGATTCTCTCATAGTTCCCAAGGAAAAATGGGCAGAATGTGTCCAAGTTCTGCCTGGATTACAGAAATGCACGTAGACAAACATACATTCCACGCTAGAAGCAAAACTTGGAGGATTTCCTACCTGCCTCTTCAGAATTCTTCTTCCTTTCGAAAAAATTGGTCCTGGTCACCAGCTAGAGATAGTCATTCTGCTTCACAAATAAGTTTCAAAAGTCATTCATCCTACAAGAATATTAGACTTACAATTAGAATTCTTCTAGCCGGGCTTGGTGGCTCAGCCTATAATCCCACGCCTTTGGGAGGCTGAGGTGAGTGGATTGCCTGAGCCCGCGGGTTCGAGACCCGCCTGGGCAAGCGAGACCTCATCTCTACAATAAATCAAAAAATCAGCCGGGAATGGTAGCGCGCGCCTGTAGTTCTGGCTACTTGGAAGGCTGAGGCGGAAGGATCACCGGAGCCCAGCAGGTCAAGGCTGCGGTGGCTGGGAGCGGCCACTGCACTCCAGTCTGGGCGACAGAGTGAGACTCCAACTCAAAAAAAAAAAAAAATTCTTCTGTTTTGGTTTTTAATATTTCTGCCTTGGTTAATGAAATGTATTCACCCAATTCTTTTTAGAAAGACATATATTACAAGGTAATATGTATTTACTGTAGAACATTTGGAAAATATTAGAAATGCACTAAGAAGAAATGAAAAACATCAGTAAATCCACCATCCAAAGAACCTGGCCCATTTTCAGATTCTGACTCTCGAATGTGGATAAGTCGGTGGAAAGGCATGGGGGACAAATTTTATGGTGGATATCACTGTATTTGGCCAGGATGCTGGGCTATCTCAGTTCATGGTGTTCTAGTTCCCTTTAGAAACTGCTGGTCCTTGTATCCTCTCCCCCACAACCACCCACCCCTACCCAATCACCCACCCACCAACCATTCCCTCCCTGTCTGCCCACCCTCCCACCCTCCCATCTACCACCCATCAGTTTCAGGACTCATTTTTACAGGGTTAGGCATGAAACCCAGACAGTCTAATCAAATTCTTCCTGGAAGACTTTTACAAATTGGATCCAGGGAAAGCGATCCCTCCTGCTCTGGTGGTAGAGATGGAAATCTCCCTGGAGCTACGAGTTGTCATAGTTATAGGCTTGGAGGGAAAGCTGGCTTCAGGGAATGAAGGAAAGACAAAAAACTGGAGAAGTCTTACTCTGTGTGAGTCCCTGAGCTGCCTGTCCTCCGTCCAGCTGTACCCAGTTCTCGCTGTTTCGGGAATCAGCCACTTCCTGCCCCTCCCCAATCTTATTACACGAGCCAATCAGTGCATTTCCCTTTGGTCTGTGCTGGTTGAATTGGACATTTTCTAACTGGAAGCAAAAATCTTTAAACAGAGCCGGGCTCGGTGGCTTAGCCTGTAATCCCGCGCCTTGGGAGGCCGAGGTGAGTGGATTGCCTGAGCCCGCGGGTTCGAGACCCGCCTGGGCAACTTGGCGAGACCTCATCTCTACAATAAGTCAAGAAAATTAGCCGGGCGTGGTAGCGCGCACCTGTAGTTCCAGCTACTTGGAAGGCTGAGGCGGAAGGATCACCGGAGCCCGGCAGGTCGAGGCTGCGGTGGCCGGGAGCGGCCGCTGCACTCCAGTCTGGGCAACAGAGTGAGACTCAAACTCAAACTCAAAAAAAAAAACCCCAAAAATCTTTAAACAAACACACCAATATTCATTTAAGGAGAGAAAATTACAAGTGTATTTATTCCGATTAACTTTATTTTAACTCAAAAGAAAGTGTTGGGCCTCATGTCACCTACTCTGGATATGGCCAAAGGTGCGGGTGGTACTGTCACCCCCCGCGGGGCTACTTGCACTGTTCTGGGGCGGGGGGCGGGGGGGTGAGATCTGCAGGAGTACAAGCCCCTGTTCGGGGTCTGTTATTCACACAGTCTCTCTGGAACTAGGTTTCCTAACTTAATGGGGAAAGTGGGCAACTCTGGCAAAAAGAAGGTCTTGGTCACCCACTGTCCTTTCCACTCTCATTCTTAGGCCAAGCTGAGCCCCAATGATGTGTCCAGTGGCCACTAAAGGCAGACTGAGAACACTCAGCTTCACTGTGGACCACCCTACTCTGACCTCTCCCGGCCCCTTCTAGTCTGCCTCTAACTCTTGCCTCTAATTCATATGCCAGACTTTGAGCCCCCTCTCCTGCCTCTTTGGTTTAACAACTAGCCTTAGTTTTTCCTGCTTAACCAGAGAATTATCTGATAACTTGTCCTGGCATCCTCCAGCCCTGGTACTCCATGCCCATGCTCCAACCTCACCTACAGCACAGGTCCTGATGTTGAGCCATTTGGCCGCTTCCCCAGGTATAACCCTCTCTCTCAGCCACAGGAAAGAGAGAGGAAGGATGGGGGTCCATTTGTAATCGGACAGGGGTGGCACATTCACACTGGGTAAAAAGGAATCCGCTCCTATTTGTGACAAGATGGAGGAGTTTCTGCATAGATTTCATGGAGGCATGAGATAAGTGGGTCTCATGATTTACGAGCTCACCCCATTAACTGACTTAGCTTCAGCGACGTTCAGAGATGGCTGGAGAACATCTCACAAAGGATTTACAGCTCCTCTTACTTTGCTGATCTGTCTTCCTGCCAAGAGAAGAAACAATCCTTATCTTGTGCTTGTATCATCACCTAAAAGTGACTATTTCCTCCTTTTCTTAATATAACACGTATTTTTTTTTCTTTGCGGACTTCCTAGAGGTCAAAGAAGTGAAGCCCATGGCTAGGTTAGAAAGAGCTGCCTCAGGCCAGGTGCAGTGGCCCATGCCTGTAATCCCAGCACTTTGGGAGGCTGAGGCAGAAGGACTACTTGAGCCCAGGAACTCAAGACAAACTTGGGCAACATAGCAAGACCTTGCCTCTATAAAAAATAAAAAATGTAGCCAGGCATGGTGATGCGTGCCTGTAGTCCCAACTACTTCCGGGGGGCTAAGTAGGGAGGATCACCTGAGCCCAGGAGGTCAAGACTGCAATGAGCTGTGATCATGCCATTGCATTCCAGCTTGGGTGACAGAGTGAGACTCCAAATCAAGTGTTGGGAGCCAGCTTTAGAGGTCCGCCTGATTGACAAAGTCCAGGTGTGCTGAGGACCCCCGCAATCAAGAAAGAAAAAAAAAAAAGAAAGGAAGAAAAGAAAAGAAAGAGCTGCTTTGAGGGTTGTAATGATCTGCTGGCTTCTTCTCCAGGGTTCCTTCACTTTCCAAATTGGGGCCAATTCATCTCCACCTCCACTCACTTGCTAGTGTTCAGTTATGATCATTCTCTGCTTCCTTCCATATTGGATTTATGGTTAAAAATAAAGCACACAGGCTGGGCGTGGTGGCTCAAGCCTGTAATACCAGCACTTTGGGAGGCTGAGGTGAAGGGATTGCCTGAAAACAGTCTGGGCAACTTGGAGAGACCTCATCTCTACAATAAATCAAAAAATTAGTCGGGCATGGTAGTGCACACCTGTAATTCCAGCTACATAGAAGGCTGAGGCCAAAGGATCGCCGGAGCCCAGCAGGTCGACGCTGGGGTGGTCATGAGCATGCCGCTGCTCTCTAGCCTGGGCAAGGGAGTGAGACTCCAACTCAAAATAAATAAATAAATAAAATAACACACACATTAAAAAGACAACTTAAAAATAAAGATAGAGAACACTATCAGGATCCAGTAGATGGGAGGTGAGGGAAATGCAATTAAACCAGGAACCTTGGGAGAAAATGGAAAAAAACGAATATTGTCATATTTGGTTCTGCATTCACTGACAATAAAGACTAATGAGGTACTTGAGTGAGGGTGATAGAATAACTCTTAGCTCATGAAATACTTGGTATTTCCCTTATTAATGAGCACCCACTAGTGCCAAACACTTTTCAAGATACAGAAATAAAACTGGATCCCTACTCTCAAGGTGCTTGTGAGTAATCTGTGCCCATTTTAGCCTTATGAACTGAGTGTGTCATACATGTCTATGTGTCTGACCCACCTGGGCCATGGTTCATTCCCCATGTAGTTGGTACAATGAGGGCTACCACCTACCACAGATCACTGGACCAGGAGTCTATGTCCAAGCTAAAGATAGCCATGCAGGCACTGACTCCGGGGAGGTCAAATATCCATGAGGCCCCTTGACATGAGGCCACCTAGTATATTTTCTCCACATTACACGGAGACACACCAGTTTTAGCAAATCCTATTTTCCCAAGATGCTTGCAACAAATCCCTTATCCCTTGCTCCTCTCGCAATATGACCTTGACATTCCTTCCTTGGATTAGTGAGATTTATGACCTCTTCACCTTGAACCTGGGTAGACTATGTAACTGCCTCAATCAAAAAAGTATGGCAGAAGTGATGCTACGTGGCTTCTCAGCCTAGGTTATAAAAGAGGCCATGTGCTTCTTTGTTCTCTTGGGATACTTGCTCTTGGAACCCAGCTCCCATGCTGTGAAGAAGCCCAAGAAGTCCTCAGAGAGGTACACAAGGTAGGAACCAAAGCCCCTGGCCCACAGACCTGATTGTGCATCTATCAGACAGCCGGCAAAGCCCAGCCAGCCATCTGAAAGTGGCGCCCCCGACCCCAGTTGAGCTGCCCAGCTGATGCCATGTGGAAGAGACTCAAGTCATTCATGCTGAGCTGCAAACAAATCACAATTCAGGAGCTAAATGCATGACTGGCTTTAAGCTGCTAAGCTTTGAGGTGGTTTTGAGGCAGCAACAGGTGGCTGAAACACCCATCCAACCCTATTTTCTCTCTTGCGGAGTGTGAATGCTAGGTGCATCCAGAGGTGGCCCCCTGAGCTCAGGCTGAATGCCAAGTCATGCTGCTCCTCCTGTTCTCCACAGTCCTGTGCACACTCGAGGCTATCCTGAATGCCAGCATGACTGTGACTGTGAAAGAGGCAATGTTCCAGGCTACTCTAAATTCTTCCAGATCCCAGCACTGAACACCTGCTTCTGAGAGTACCCGGCCATTCCTCTTCATTGCAACATTAGAGAGGATAATGTCCTGTCTATTCTAACTCTCGTAAGTGGGAATTTTATTTCACCCAGTGACCAAACCCTTGGGTCCACAAACTAGGCTTTTTTTTTTTTTAATCACATGTATTCCAAGCCCTGGCTTTTTTCTCAGCATGATACACCCTTGCTTCTGGGCCTGGTGTCCTGCCTTCTACGCCTGTGTTACTTCTCTATCTTGTGCACGCCTTCGGGAATCCTTGACAATGACTGACACCTTTTTAAATATCTTCCTATTGCTAATTATTGGGGAGGCAGTGTAGTAGAGTAATTAAAAGCTTGTGCTTTAAAGTTGGGGAGATAAGTTCTCTAAACCTATCTTAGAAGTGTCTTGTTAGGATTAAAATAAGATGATATGGGCCAGGATCAGAGGCTCAGCCTGTAATCCCAGCACTTTGGGAGGCCAAGGAGAGTGGATTGCCTGAGCCTGAGGGTTCGAGACCTCTCCAGGCAACTTGGTGAGAACTTGTCTCTACAATAAATGAAAAATTAGCTGGGTGTGGTAGCATGCACCTGTCATTCCGGTTACTTGAAAGGCTGAGGTAGAAGGATTGCCAGAGCCCAGCAGGCCACTGGGGTGACCATGAGTGTGCCACCACACTCCAGCCTGGGTGATGGAGTGAGACTCCAACTTAAAAAAAAATTGAGATGATATGCATTTAGAGCCTTATGGCTAGGATGGCTACCTCATATGATGCCCAGTATTCTTTCTTCACTCAGTGAGACAGAGCTCCTTATTGCTGGACGTGATAATGTACTAGCCATGGAGACTACTGTTTCCTGTTGCCTGGCAGACAGGTTGACCAGTGAGATGCAGGCACAGCACTTCATTAGGCTGGCAAGAAGGCTCTTTAAAAGTGGCTGGCCCTGTTGGGCATGGTGGCTCACTTTGGAAGGCCAAGGTGAGAGGATTGCCTGAGTCCACAGGTTCGAAACCTGCCTGGGCAACTTGATGGGAGCTCATCTCTAAAATAAATTAAAAAAAAAAAAAGATTAACCGGGGGTGGTGGTATGTGCCTGTAGTTCTAGTTTCTTGGAGGGCTGAGGTGGAAGGATCGCCTGAGACCAACAGGTCGAGACTGCGGTGTCCATGAGTTTGCCACTGTACTCCAGCCTAGGTGACAGAGTGAGACTTTGACTCAAAAAAAAGTAACTGACTCAGGTGGGAGGCTGAGTGTTGGTTCCCTCTCTTTCTGTCTTATGAGTATCATGTTAGGGCTACATGCATCATTTTGGATCACATGGTGACCCTGAGGCTGGAAGCCCTGCCCTAATGAAGGTGGGGGTGAGTTAGAAGGAACTCAGGCCCTATTAATAGATGACCATGAAGCTATCATACCAGCCCACCCCAGTGGTTTTTTGTTTGTTTGTTTGTTTGTTTGTTTTGAGTCAGAGTCTCACTCTGTTTCCCAGGCTGGAGTGCAGTGGAATGCTCACGGTCGCCTCGACCTGCCGGTGATCATGGCTCACTGCAGCCTTGACCTCCTGGGCTCAGGCGCTCCTTCTGCCTCAGCCTCCTGAGTAGCTGGAACTACAGGCATGCACCACCATGCTTGGTAGTTTTTAAGTTTTATTTTATAGAGACAAGGTCTCCCTATGTTGTTTAGCCTGGCCTCGAAAATCTGGGCCCAAACATTCCTCTTGCCTTGAACTTCCAAAGTGCCAGGATTACAGGCATGAGCCACCACGCCCGGCCCTGAAGCTACCAGTCTAAAACAATTTTAGCTTGTGTCTCTGGTATTGGAGGCTAACCTTAACTCCTAACTGATACACATAAGGAACTCTTGTGAAGATTATTATACTATCTTGGCATCATTTCTTTAAGTCTGTGGTACAGTATGCTCTTTAGGCCCAAGTCATCTCCAGGTTTGCTAAGTTCTGTTTAAAACAGGAAGGAAATGCACTCTGCAGCAGATTCTAGAGGTGTATTGATGACATAGTTGACCAAGTTTTACTTTAGTTGGGACCTTTAGAAGGAATCTTCCTGCCCACTGTTTGCCAATGTCAATGTACTACGGACAGGACTTTGTGACCCAAAAGAAGGAATTCTTTTTTTGAGTTGGAGTCTCACTCAGTCACCCAGCCTGGAGTGCCGTGGTATGCTCATGGCCACTGCAGCCTCAACCTGCTGGGCTCAGGTGATCCTTCCACCTCAACTTTCCAAGTAGCTGGAACTACAGGCATACACTACCATGCCCGGCTACTTTTTTTTGTAGAGATGAGGTCTCGCCAAGTTGACCAGGCTGGTCTTGAACCCGTGGGCTCAGGCAATCCTCTCACCTCACCCTCCCAAAGTGCTGGGATTATAGGCGTGAGCCACCGCGCCCGGCCTAAGAAGGAATTCTTATTCAAGAAAGTCTTTGTGTTATCTATATGTTATGAATATGCCTTTCAGCCTTGCTCTACTACAATATCAAGATGTGGAAGATGAGATTAAAATTAAAAATACCTGTAATCTCAGCATTTTGGGAGGCCGAGGCAAGAGGATTGCCTGAGTCCAGGAGTTTAAGACCAGCCTGGGCAACATGGCAAGACATCATCTCTACAATAAATTTGAAAATTAGCCAGGTGTGGTGGCACGCACTTGTAGTTCCAGTTACTTGGAAGGTTGAGAAAGAAGGATCACCTGAGCCCCAGCAGGTCGAGGCTGAAATGACAATGAGTGTGCCTGCGTGACAGAGACTCTGACTCAAAAAATAAAATAAAATAAAATAAAGACAAGAAGAAAAGTGAGTAATCAGGAAAAAGAGAAGTTGTCATCACTAAGATTTTTATTAACAATATTTTTTAAAGGTACATTCTCATAACAACTAAAATTTCATCTTAAAATGTTTCATAAAAAAGAATAAAGACAAGAATATGTAATAATGTCTTAGACATGCAGAAAATCTGCTTAATTTTTATGCTAGACAATTTTATGTAAAGCAGGTCCAAATCTTTAAGAATTTTTTGAATTGGTATTGCTTCATTTATTTCTAGAACTGAATAGATAAAAAGGATGTGACCATGAAGGCAATATAGTCAAATATTAAAAGAATTTTTCTTTGGAAAGATGCACAATTCACCTCTGTAGTCTTAGTGAATGACACTTTAGTAAACAAAGGTCTTAACCTTCAAATAAACTTTTATCCTAAATGTTGATATTCACGAGTTATATAGATATTGGTGGAGATATCCTTTTTTTTTTTTTTTTGAGTTGGAGTCTCTGTCACCCAGGCTGGAGTGTAGTGGCACACTTACGGCCACCCCAGTGTCTACCTGCTGGGGTCTGGCAATCCTTCCGTCTCAGCTTTCCAAGTAGCCAGAACTACAGGAGCACGCTACCACGCCCAGCTAATTTTTGATTTATTGTAGAGACTATGTCTCGCCAAGTTACCCGGGCTGGTCTCGAACATGTGGACTCAAGCAATCCACTCGCCTCGGCCTCTCAAAGTGATGGGTTTACAGGCTGAGCCACTGAGCCCAGCTGAGATATTCTTTCCTCCTATCTTACAGTACTTTATTTTTTTATTTTTTTTTTGAGTTGGAGTCTCACTCTGTTGCCCAGACTGGAGTGCAGTGGCTGCTTCCGGCCACCACAGCCTCGGGCTGCTAGGCTCTGGCGATCCTTCCGCCTCAGCCTTCCAAGTAGCTGGAACTACAGGCGCGCACTACCATGCCCGGCTAATTTTTTGAATTATTGTAGAGATGAGGTCTCACCAAGTTACCCAGGCGGGTCTCGAACCCGCGAGCTCAGGCAATCCGCTCACCTCAGCCTCCCAAAGTGCAGGATTACAGACTGAGCCACCGAGCCGGGCCACAGTACTTTATTTTTAAATTAGATTTAGAAATGCTTTGCAATCTATCACTGCTGAATGAGCAGTTTAGCATACAAATATGCATATACTTATTTATTTTTATTAAAAAATCATGCCACTGAGAATAGAATAATTTATACATATACATACATGTATATTTGACATTTATAAAGTTGAAAATCATAAAGAAAAAATATCACTGATTAGAACTGATTTGCAAAACTATCAAAACTTTAAGACTGATTGAAGGTTTTAGGTGATTTTTCTCCTGTTTTTAATGCTGAGAATAATATATATAATCAGCAGCAATGGGGCAATTTCTTATATGATGCTCATAAGGTAGAATTTATGTTACTGGGACCAAAGCTAAGTGATAAATATAAGATTTCATGATCTAACTGACCTCCTGAGGAAATTCTCTGCATTGCTTGTAAAATGAAAGAGCTGAACACAGTATTTTTATTTATTTGTTTGTTTATTTATTTATGTTGAGTCAGAGTCCCACTCTGTCGTCCAGGCTGGAGTGCAGTGGCCCACTCATGGCCACTGCAGTCTTGAGCTGCTGGACTCAGGTGATCCTTCTGCCTCAGCCTTCCAAGTAGCTGGAACTACAGGCACGCACCACCAAGACCAGCTAATTTTTCTTGATTTATTGCAGAGATGAGGTCTCACCAAGCTGCCCTGGCTGGTCTCAAACCCCTGGGCCCAGGCAAACCTCTCACCTTGGCTTCCCAAAGTGCTGGGATTATAGGCGTGAGCCACTGCACCCGGCTACCACAGTACTTTTAAACATTATTTTCAGTTAACTCTAAATACAAAATACACATGTATTAAATTATTACTGATCTATCTTTAAATACAAGATACACATGTATTAAATTATTATTGATCTATCCAATTATTATTATTATTATTACTATTATTGTTTTGAGACAGGGTCTCACTCTGTTGCCCAGGCTGGAGTACAGTGGTGTGATCATGGCTCACTGCAACCTCAACCTCTTGGGCTCAGGTGAGCCTCTCACTTCAGCCTTCTAGGTAGCTGGGACTAGAGGCAGGGGCTACCACACACGGCTCTTTTTTTTTTTTTTTTTTTTTTGGTAGAGACAAAGTCTCACTATGTTGCCCAGGCTGGTCTTGAACTCCTGGGCTCAAGCAATTCTCCTGCCTAAGCCTCCTAAAATTCTGGGATTATAGGCGTGAGCCACACTCCCAGTCCCAGATTATTTTTTAACTTGTTGGATATCTATATTCTCCACTTTATCTGAAAGCTGACATTTATTTATTATTTTTATTTTTTAGTTTTTTGAGTTGGAGTCTCACTGTTACCCAGACTGGAGTGAAGTGGCCGCTCCCGGTCACCGCAGCCTCAACCTGCTGGGCTCTGGCAATCCTTCCGCCTCAGCCTTCCAAGTAGCTGGAACTACAGGCGCGCGCTACCACGCCCAGTTAATTTTTGATTTATTGTAGAGATGAGGTCTCGCCAAGTTTCCCAAGTGGGTCTCGAACCTGCGGGCTCAGGCAATTCACTCACCTCAGCCTCCCAAAGGCGCAGCCTCCCACCAAGCCCGGCAGCTGACATTTATTAAACATGCAGAAACATGCAGAGTTTTCACATATCGCGTAAGGCCCCAGTGGCCTAATGGATAAGGCACTGGCCTCCTAAGCCAGGGATTGTTGGTTAGAGTTTTCACATATTCCTGATGTTATTTATAATCCCAGGGGTTTCATCTAAGACAGAATAACACAACACTTGCTCTCAAATGACTTTGACGCTGGAAAAAATTTTGGCTGGGTGTGGTGGCTCACACCTATAATCCCAGCAATTTGGGAGGCCTAGGCAAGAGGACTGCTTGAGCCCACGGGATCGAGACCAGACTGGGAAATTTGGTGAGACCTCATCTCTGCAATAAATCAAAAATTAGCAAGGCATGGTGGCGCGTGCCTGTAGTTCCAGCTACTTGGAAGGGCTGAGGCAAAAGGATCACCTGAGCTCAGCAGGTGAAGGCTGTGTTGGCTGTGAGCATGCCACTGCACTCCAACCTGGGCAGCAGAGTGAGACTCCAACTCAAAAAAAAAAAAAAAAAAAGAAAGAAAAATATTGCTTGCTATAATGTAGTAACTGCATATCATTCATTAAGTACTTTATATGCAGACCAAAGAAATGAAAAATATGAAGTTTTTTTTTCTGTAAAAGTCCAATGACTCACTGACAAAGTCCTAGAGGCCAATAATAATAATGTAATGCGAACTGAGGGGTATGGTAACATGGGCCCTCTGCACCTGAAGTTCAATTTTTTTTTTAAATCCACCTTTGCACATCTTAAACAGTTCTATATTGTCTTTCTAATCTTGTAAAGTGCTGAAATTAAAGTCTTCATGTTATCTTAAGTACTTTGGTTTAGAAATTTAACTTAAAATATTTGAAAAAGCTTAGAGCATGTGAAGAGTTCACACAAAGCTCTATTTTCATGGGTGTCTGGTTTGCTGGCTCATGAACATGATATGCTATTTAGAAAAGGTCAGAGGGCAACAAAACAAAACAAAACAAATAACACCCCCAGAGGACTAAGAGGAAATACAATTTTGATGCCAGGCAAGACAATGCCAAGTCAAGACAATGTCAAGGCAATGCCAAAGAGCTGCCTCCCCCCGGAAAAATAAATAATTCTACCAACTAGTTGTCCAGGTTATGAAATTTTTGCTTGTTCATTTTTTGGGTGTTTTTCTTTTGAGTCAGGGTCTCACTCTGTCACCAGGCTGGAGTGCAATAGCACTTTCATGGTTCATCACAGCCTCAACCTCCTGGATTCAGACAATCCTTCTGCCTCAGCCTCCCAAGTTGCTGGGACTACAGGCACATGCCACCACTCTCAGCCAATTAAAAAAAAATTTTTTTTGTAGAGATGAGGTCTGTCTATGTCGCTCTGGTCTCGAACTCCTGGACATAAGCAATCCTCCCGCCTTGGCCTCCTAAAATGCTAGGATTTCAGGCGCGAGCGCTACGCCCTGGTTGGGTTATGCAATTTGATGAATTCCACTCCACCCTGATCCACAGGAATGCTTCCGTTTGTTGCCATGTAGCAGAAATGCATGTGTCAGTGAAGCTGCTCTGGGCAGCCTGTTATAGTAAGTAGTAAGTAGAAACCCCAGAATTCACCCTGAATGTCTTTTGACTGTGAAAAAGTCACGTGTTAATTTAATTC
This sequence comes from Tarsius wallacei, assembly GCA_963574415.1. Classification (NCBI taxonomy): domain Eukaryota; kingdom Metazoa; phylum Chordata; class Mammalia; order Primates; family Tarsiidae; genus Tarsius; species Tarsius wallacei. The sequence goes on along the minus strand of CAUYQG010125963.1, from coordinate 19,087 downwards.
AGTATAAAACTTCAGTGTTTTCCCCACAATGAGAATCTCAGCAGCATCTTCCCAGTGTGAAACCATGTCTTATCATGACACTAGATTCAGAATTGGTACTAATCCTGACAGAAGCTGAAACTAAAGCCTACATTTCATGTTTACTCAACATAAGGCCCTTTTCCAGAGACTGTATGAATCGACAGCATAAACAACCACCATAAAAGAACAGGCAAAAGTATTTTCTTAAAGCATCCATTTCCATTACTGGTGCTATGGTGAGCAGAAGCATCTACCACCAGGGAGTATCCAGGTAGACCCAGGCCATGTGCTCGCACTGGATAATGATGCTCTTCCCAGAGAGAGGAATCACATATCATTGAGTGAGGAGTCACAAATGGATAGTTCTAGATATTTATTAAAACAACTTTCCTGAGGAGTTCAACTAGGCAATGCTGTTAACCTAGTTTGCTTACAATGTACAAAAATGCAATACAAGTTGTATCTTTAAAATAATCTAAAGTCAGATTTTGCTGATTGGCTATACAATTCAGGCAAAGTAATGAGATTTTTCACTAAAACATTCTGAAACATAAGATTAAGTTGGTTTAAAAGCAGTTCTTGAAATTGTCATGAATACATGATGTCTATTGGTTGAATAGTAATAAAAAGACACAGGGCACTTGACTGTTTTGACGCACAGTAACCTCATAGATCGTGTCAGAATAAATTATCTTTTAAAAAAGTGCCTTGTATGCTGTGCAATTATAGATTTATCAGACATAAACTGAATTTTGTTGCTGAAATTTGTTTCTTCTGAAATTTGAAATTATTTAAAATACGGAATGAGAAGATTTTAAAAATCATATTATAAAATATGGCTTTACTAAAGCGAGATTTCAAGGTCCCATATACTCCTCTAAACTTCTATAGTTCATCATTTGACAGGGTTGGATCAAACCTAAAGGTCTGAGTATTCAGCAAAGATCTTAGAAACCTGGAGACAGAAGATGGAAACTGAGTCAAAATGTTGATGAGAAACAAGCTGAACGTAGCAAACATAGGCAGAAAAAAAAAGACACGTTCTGATTCAGAAAACAGCAATTTGGACATAAAGATCTAAGAATCAGAGTGGGCCACAAGCTGGATATAAGTATGCAAAACAGCAATGAAAACACAAAGCCATGTTTGAATGTGCTGATGAGAATATGATAGGTGAATCTGCTGGAGAATTACACCGTGAAGCTTGTCCTCTGTCAAAGCTCTATGATATACCAGGACAGCATGACAACAGTGGTCAAACACAACTTGATGGCTATGTCTTGCATTGTACGGAAAGACCTCTCTGGTTTGGAACTCTGTCTTTAAAATTATTGGCATAGTTCAGACAGCAAAAACTTGTTAAAAAGACCCTAAAAAGCAGGACAGGGGCAGCTTCCGATATGCATTAAGGCAGACTTTCAAATACAAGACCCCAAATCCAGCAGCAAATGTTTGCTTAGTCTCATCTCCCGCCTCGGTTTATAGGCAGGTAGTGAAGTAAAGTTTTTCTTCTTTGTTTCTTTCCTGGAATGAAACATCAAGTGTCCTAGGAGAACTGAGGACTCCCAATTTGCTAAATGGCTTTAAAGGTCAGAATGAAAAAAATTAAGGATTGAGTGGAGGTTTTTATGTGAGTGGTCAGCAGGCCCTCTTCCATTTTGTATCATTGCTTTTAGGACAAGGATGTCAACAAATGCCACATAGAATTTCATCTATGAATAACTGAAAGTGAGCTCCTGGATTGCTGCATTGAGGACAGTAGTCTTGTCCCAGCTTCACAGGAAAGAATGCTGAGCATGAGGATATCCGCTGAGAGGTAAAGATTTCCTGTTCCGATTCTGTTTGTTTCAAACACCTTAAAGACTTCTGAGATACAGGAGGGTGACAGATGCCCCCACCTGCACATACTGCCTACTGCCTACCCACATGTCACACGCAAGAGAGCTATGGTGAAACAAAAATAAACTTGGGGGTCGGGCGCGGTACCTCATGCCTGTAATCTCAGCACTTTGAGAGGCCGGGGTAAGAGGAATTCCTGAGCCCAGGGGTTCAAGATCAGTCTGAGACCTCATCTCTACAATAAATCAAAAAATTAGCCGGGTGTGGTGGCATGCACCTGTAGTTCCGGCTACCTGGAAGGCTGAGGTGGTAGGATTGCCTGAGTCCAGCAGGTTGAGGCTGCGGTAGCTTGATCGTGACACTGCTCTCCAGCCTGAGTGACAGAGACTCTGACTCAAAAAAACCCCCAAAAAACAAATAAAAACTTGGGAGAAACTTTGACAAGCAGAAATAATTTTAGCTAAGGAAAACATTTGTTCTTTCGTGAAAGATCTCTGGTTCCCAATGTTGGCCGGACCTGCCCAGGTCAGAATCTACAAGTCACCAAACAACATCTCATCAGGACAGGACGGTGGGCTCTCACTGTGTGCTCTTGGCCGATGGAGCTTACCCGCCCCTGGGAGGGTGTACCCATTGAAACACTGGCTTTGTCTGGTCTTTTCCATGACATAATACTCCTTGAGAAAAGCGCCTGCTGAATGTAAGTTTACCTGTCAGAGGACTTGAGTAATCAGAGGAAATTGTCCACAGCTAGTTAGGTAATGAGGTGGCCCAGAAGGAAACCAAAGAAAAAACGGCTTCCTGATTCAAACCCCAGAGAATGAAGCAGAAAAGTAAACGAAGACTTAGAAAGCATGGCCAGGGGGAGTAGGGTGAGCCGGGAGTTGGCTAAGAGGAAAGACTGCCCATTGATCAGAGGCGAGCATCACATGCCTTCCCCACCCTCGGCGGCAACCATGGATGACGGCCAGGGCTCTCCTCGGACTTCTCAATCACACATTCTTCCAAGTACAGGTGACGCCATCATTTAGGCAGAGTGGGCGTTGGAAGAAACAGCAAAAGGTTCTTGTGTCTACAATGATTTGAAATTAATTAAATTCGTATCCTCTTCATTCCTCTGTTGGCAGGCGCAGCAGGCTCCCTCAGGGGTTGCTTCTCTTGGAAAACATTAGCACCATTCAGTTTCAGGATTCATTGTCGCTGTAAAAAAATAAAAGTAAAAAAATAAACAGAACAATAGTATATTTCCTAGAAGCTATCGAGAGCTGGTCCCTCCATTATGGAGGTGACAGAAGACAGCAAAATCTGTCAGGAAGCCAATGGCGTCCAGCTTCCAAATTCCTAAACAAAGGTCAGCTCGAATTTTATATTTGATCCCTGAGGAGGAAATCTGCGAGTGCCAAGAAATAATCCCCGGCTCTGGCTCTCATATCACTCCCCAGCGCTGATGTGGAGAGAACCAGATGGAGTTGGGGGTTCCCCCCTTTAATTAAATCTAATCCCATTCTTTATGAATAGATGCCAAATTGGCTTTTTAAAAAATTTCCATGTGTTGTTTTCCCTCAAGAGTTTGTGGTCCTGGCATGTTTTCAATAACTCGTCTTGTTTACACCTACAAAAGGTCTGAAAGAGCCTTCTAGTGTCATTTAGAATTCAGTCATCAGGCATCCCGGGGTGCAAGTAGATGTAAGTTGTGGACATGCTATCTGAACATGACCATGCTATTGGCTAACTCATGCTTTTGCTCCACACTTGGCTGTCTTTGCCAATATCTGGCTCCACAGCCTTTGCCAGCGGGACCACACCTCCTCCAAGCCTCCTGAAAAACAGACAGCATGACCCTTCCTCCTGCACCAGTTTCTAGTTTTGTGCCCCCTTCCCTCAAATCCCAGCAGCTGTTTATTGGAAGTGACTTCTGTCTCCAAGAATGTGCTTGAATGACAATGATCAACATATCTGATGCCTCCTTAACTCGTAGGTGTATATCATCTACAATAGATGATTTTCTTCTGACTCCTACTTCAGTGCTCTCCTCAGTGAAATACCACATGTTTCCAAAAAGGACTTTAAAGCAACTCAGACACATATTGACAGAAAGACAGACAAATGATAGGCTGATAGACAAATAGATAATATATTGAAAGACAAATAGATGATAGATGGATAGATAGGTGGGCAGATAGACAAATAAATGATAAATCTATAGACAGATGATAGCTAGGCACATAGATGGTAGATTGATCAATCCATTGATTGATAGATCGATCTCTCAATGAACGGGCAGAGGAGACATTGTGTGTGTGTGTGTGTGTGTGTGTGTGTGTGTGTGTGTGTGTGTGTGGTATTGGTGTTTGTGTTATGAAGATGGGAAGAAGCCATGCTAAGAAGAGAAGAACAATGGGAAAAAGATAGAGGGAAGGATTTTATCTGAGGCAGGGAGGTGAAGAAAAGGTCATACTATATGAAAACTTATTTAAAATGGGTGCCTGGTTGAAAATTAAGACATTATTTTATCTGAAGAGTAGAGATAACAACCTCTTTCACTTATGTCACCCTGAATAACTCTTAAATTGGCCAAGGCAGTTTTATTTCTTGGAAATTGGGGGGTAGCAAGATAATATTTTGAAGATCCAGGAGTCCATCTCTATAGAACATAAACCTCTGAATTGCAGGTTTTCCTCTCATGGTCTTATCTTGAAATTTCCACCACTCTAAGCAGAGTATAAGACACAGCTGAATAGTAAGCAAAGCCTTCTGTCCACAGCACTGATCTGTGTCCAGATGTTATAACTGAAGTGATTTTTAAAGTTAATTATCATAAAATCAGTCCATATTTATTATTAAAAAGAAAATACAGCTGGGTGCATTGCCTCATTTCTGTAATCACAGACTTTGGGAGGTCGAGGCAGGAGGATCGCTTGAGCCCAGGAGTTTGAGACCAGCCTGGGCAACATAGTGAAACCTTGTCTCTACAAAAAAAATTTAAAAATTAGCCAGGTGTAGTGGTGCATGCCTGTAGTCACAGCTACTCAGGAGGCTGAAGCAGATTGCCTGAGCCCAGGAGGTGGAGACAGTGGTGAGCCATGATTGCATCACTGAATGCAGAGTGAGACCCCAATTTAAAAAATAAATAAAAAGATAGAAAATACAAATAAGCAAAACAAAAGTACCAATAATCTCACTATATTAACATTTTGGTCTTTATTCTCCCAAAGTTATTTCTGTGATGATTTTTTTGATACAAAAATGGGACCATATTATGTCTATTTTTCTGTAATCTGATTTTCTCACTCTCATTCACATATAAACACCATTCTTTGCTAATAAAAATACAATGTCTTGGCTGGGCATGGTGGCTTACACCTGTAATCCCAGCACTTTGGGAGGCCGAGGCGAGAGGATTGCCTGAGTCCACGGGTTCGAGACCAGCCTGGGCAACTTGGCAAGACCTCGTCTCTACAACAAACCAAAAAAATTAGCCGGGCGTGGCAGCACGTGCCTGTAGTTCCAGCTACTTGGAAGGCTGAGGAAGAAGGATCACCTGGACCCAGCAGGTCGAGGCTGCGGTGGCCTTGAGCATGCTACTGCACTCCAGCCTGGGTGACAGAGTGAGACTCCAACTCAATCAATCAATCAATCAATAACGCCAAAGAGGACAAGGAGTTTAAGGTATGGTGCTCACTGCTGTGGCTCTGGGGACTGTGAGCAAGGTGACAAGCACTGCCACCTCGGAAGACATAGACCCAGTATGGGGGAACTTGCTTCACCTGTGGGACATTAGGTGACTCCCAGGGTGTAGCAACTCCCACTGGTGGGATGGACCTCCAGCTTAATAGTAGGCCAGCAACCTGGGCTCTGCCCCGCCCCCCCAGCCTGGAGGCATCCCTTCCCGCATGCTCGTTCCTTCAGTTAGTTACGTATGCGACTGCTCTCCATCTGGATATTTATCATCTCTGTGAAATAATCAAACAAACCCAGACGTTTCTAACTCTGGCAAATCCTAGAGTTCCCTGTTAAAAATATTTTGGCAAACTCACAGAAACACAACAGATAAGACTTCTCGCTTCAGACCTTTATGGATGGCTTCAACGTTCATGCACACAGTTTTAGAAACTTATCTACGACTGTGATATTAGTAAGTAGTTTTTCTAGAGGTATGATACGGATATTTTAAGAAAGTGGAATACCTTTGCCAACAGCCTGTATAGTACAGGCTGACACATAAGAACACATTTAATTGATTAAAAAGCATCATCTTATTATTCTCTTGCAGGAGGCATTTAATTGGCATGCTACCAGTTAAATGAGGACAGAGGCAACTCGAATACCTTGTTTCATAACTGGCCCTTTGTTGCAGTCAGGATCAGATAAGTCATCTTTGTTCTCCTGACCAGTCTGTCTTGTAACAATCCCTCTTTATGACCACAGCTCATGTACCCTATCTCCAAAGATGGCAATAAACCTACTCTCAACCTTTCTTGTGTTATGATGCTCTCTAACTCATTTTTCGGGAAGTGCAGAGTTCAGTTTAGCACAATTAGATCAGGCTCCCTTTCTCTTCATCAATAGAATGTCCTTTCTCCTTCCCGCAAGAGGCCTAGCCCTGGGTAGAATTAGAGAGGGTATGTGTCTGGCTAACATCAGAGCCAAACCTAGAGTCAGTCCAAGACACATAGATCATGCCTATAGTGTAGACAAAATCTGGGCCACCATTCAAGCAATGCTGTGATTTTTACAATTTAGTACATCTTCTCCCATCCATTTCTCTCTCTTTCTCTCTCTCTCTCTCTCTCTCTCTCTCTCACACACACACACACACACACATACACACCTACTTACCTACCTGCATTTTAAGAATGTTGCTTAAGATGATCCTGCAGGATTATAAACTGTTACTTTGTATCCCTCTTAACACCAAACTCAGATTTGAGGGAAACAGATTGAGACTCAATAATTGTTGACATTGAAAGGTCCCCAATTTAGGACTTCGATTTTTTGACTTTACAGTGATAGAAAGTGATACATATTCACTACAGTCCTTGATTTATCATGAGGCTACAGTCAAATAAACTCATTATAATTTGAAAAACGCATGTTTTTCACTTTTGATATTTTTGCCTTATCATGGGTTTATTGGGACTCAACCCACCGTAAGCCAAGGAGCACCGGTACATATTTAAATGACCTTTGAGGGACTAGAGAAAAAAAGAGGAAAGAAACTTCTGAACAAAGAAGAAAATTGGAAGTGCTCAAGATTTACTTGAGCAGAGAAGTCAAAAAAAAAAAAACACACATTTACACAAAACTGATGTGTTCTTGTAATTGATGGCTATGTCTTGTCAATAACTGCAGTGGACATTGGACAAATAATACTTTCATATGTTAGCCTCATGGTGGCTGACTTTCTTGCTGCTAAGGATTCTTTTTTAAATCTATAATTTGCCTTTTAATTTATGAGATAACTTTTATTTTAACTAATTAATAAAAGAAAATGAAAATGCAGGGTTTTGTTGTTGTTGTTGTTTTGAATTGGAGTTTCACTGTGTCGCCCAAGCTGGAGTGCAACGGCACACTCACAGCCACCCCCATGTCGACCTGCTGGGCTCAGGCAATTCTTTTGCCTCAGCCTTCCAAGTAGCTGGAACTACAGGTGCATGCTACCACACCCAGCTAATTCTTTAATTTATTGTAGAGATGCAGTCCCATCAAGTTGCCCAGGCTATTCTTGAACCTATAGGCTCAGGCAATCCTCTCACCTCGGCCTCCCAAAGTGCTGGGATTACAGGCTTGAGACACCACACCAGTCGAAAATGCAGTTTTAAAAGGAACCTTTCTGAAAATCAAGCTTTATCAAAAACCTGCCATGTGAACTTGGCCAAGTCATTTAACCCCTCTGAAATCCAGGCTTTTACTCAGATTATTCCATTTTTGACTGGTTGTCTTGACATGCTGCAGATGGTGTCAGGCCCAAACTAGGTGCTCAATAAATACCTTTGGAAAAACTATACCAAAAAATTGTACTTTCTCACAAAAAGACAAGGAGAAGGGAAGAAACAGGAAGAAATTCACAAACTTCTCTATTAAACTAACCTGGACTTTTCCTGAGAAACACTCAGGTGACCCATTTTTATATGCCACTGAGCTCAGAACATAAATTACAGAATAAGCAGTGGCATTTCATAATATAAGAACAAAGATAGTGTTATTTACCCTCTCTGACTGAGTTAATGGCTTAGGTAATAGTATCTAGGTGCCTGGTGTGTAGAAAATGCTATACAAATGTCTTATTATTGTATTTCAAAATTATGAATCCACTTGTGTGGAACAGAATCCAGTTCTTCCCCTAATCTTTACTGATGCTGTTGCTCAACGTGAAATCATCATGGAGGCCAAGAGGTAGAAAGGGAAGAAGTCGGGCATCGGGCTAATATCTGCGACACCTTGTCTATGGTTGGTCATCTAAGACTGCAGAGACAGAAACACCAAGTGCTTGGGAGACCACCTAACTACACACGCCTCACAGAAAAGGAAGGGGCTGACTGGACCAGAAGGGCCGTGACTAAAATGGCTCTTCGTGTAAGCACCACGAGCTAGTGGCATTTGGGAGGGTGACGTGAGGATGGGATTAGACAATAGCGGGGTGTGTTTCTACAAAGAATTTAAACAGTGATAAAGCCAACTAAGCAGATCTGGTTTTTGATCACCTGCGCTGGCAGTACTTAATGTCAATGATGAAATTCTCTTCAACTCGAAGGCAGACCTCACCCACTGCCTTCCTCCCACCTTCTGGAACCCACTGGCACTGCTCCCTTGTGCAATGCCCGTCACACGCAGTTATGAATCACAGAAAAATTGCTAGATGGGAAATAAGAAATATGGAACGCATGCCTCCCCCAGGATTCCTCTGTTGTTTTTCCTACCGACTTCTTTAAAACATAAAAACCATACTGTAAACTTTCTGTAGTATTTTGTCTATCTCTGGTCCTTATTAAAATCCTGTGCTAGGGCCAGGCATGGTGACTCACACCTGTAATTCCAGTGCTTTGGGAACCTGAGGTGGGAGGATCGTTTGAGGCCAGGAGTCTGAGACCATCTTGGGCCACATAGCGAGACCCCCATCTCTACAAAAATAAAAAAAAAATTGGCCTGGTCTAGTGGTACAAGCCTATAGTCCCAGTTACTTGGGAGGCTGAGGGTCCCTTGAGCTCAAGAGTTTGAGGTTGCCATGAACCATGACTACCACTGCACTCCAGCCTGGGCAACAGAGGGAGATCCTGTTTCTAAAATTTAAAAAAAAAAAATCCTGTGCTGAATCTTATATTCCATTCAGTGAGGACAGAGGAAAGTAATGCACAAGGGCTATTCAATGCAACAGATGGAAAAGTCTGAGATTATGGACCCTAACGAGAGAAGGTCAAGGGGTTGAGGTCTTTGCACATAGGTGGTGTATGAAGTATGGGACGGTGATCAGTTTGACTCTTTTTCCCCAGAAGTGCGGTGGACTTAATTGTAACAGGGCTTCTATGTCGGGGATGTCTTCCTAACACCAGAGAAAAATGAAAGTTGTAAATGGATTCCAGAAGTCTTAGTCAAGATGATGGAGAAGTGTGTTTTCCACTAAATTCAAACTTCAGTGACTGTTACAAACTCTCCGGGGCATTAAATTCACCATACACCATTTCAGTGGCAGAGGAAGGATCGCTCACACAGGTAAAGGCCAAGGGGAATGTTGGGTGATCATGACCTATCGATGTAGGAAGGTTGATTGTAACAAATGTCCCATCTGATGGGGCATGTTGGTGATGGGTGTGGGTATCTGGGAACTCTGTACTTTCTTCTCAATTTTGCCGTGAACCTAAAACTGCTTTTTAAAAAATGGTTCTTTTTAAGTCAGGGTCTCACTCTGTTGCCCAGGCTGGGAGTGCAGTGGCACGCAGCCTTGACCTGCTGGGCTCAGACGATCCTTCCACCTCAGCCTTCCAAGTAGTTGTTACTACATGCGCACCACCACACCTGGCTTATTTTTTGATTTATGGTCAAGACAAGGTTTCGCCAAGTTGCCCTGACTGATCTCGAACCCCTGGACTCAGGCAATCCTCTCGGCTCGACCTCCCAAAGTGCTGGAATTACAGGCTTGAGCCACTGCGCCTGGCTTTAAAATATTTCTCTTTAAAAAAAGTCAGTGGGGGAGGGGAAAGAACGATCACCACTGTGTAAATGTAATTAGTCTTATTTGCATGGTGCTTTAAAACTTACATCGTGGTCGAATTCTCTCACCAGATTCTGTGAAACTAGAAGGACAGGTGCCCTTATTTCCATTTTTCAAGATGAGGAAACTGACGTGCAGAGAGCTAAAATGACTTGTTTCAGTCTAAGGAGCAAACATGCATTCAAAGCAGGACTGGAAACTGGTTTCTAAAGTCCAGTGACCCAGGCACTTTCCACCTGTATCTCTAACAATCCACAGGCTTTTGGAGAGAAAAAAAAAGTCTTATTTCTGTCCCAGGTTAAATATTCTTCTTTTCTTCTTCTTCTCCTTTTTTTTTTTTTTGAGTTGGAGTCTTACTCTGTTGCCCAGGCTGGAGTGCAGTGGTACAACCACGGCTCACCTCAGTCTTGACCTCAGGCAATCCTGCCTCAGCCTCCCAAGTAGCTGGGACTACTGGTGCATGCCATCACACATGGCTAATTTTTTGATTTTTTTTTTTTTTTTTTTTTTGGTAGAGATGAGGTCTTGCTATGTTGCCTAGGTTGGTCTCGAACTCCTGGGCTCAAGCTACCCTTCCGCCTCAGTCTACCAAAGTACTGGGATTCTAGTCATGAGCTACCAAGTCCGGCTCAGATTAGATATTCAAAGTAAACATTTTACTGATTATCAATTTAATTAATACATTAGCAAAAAAGAAATGTAAACAAAACTGTGACAAAAACGAAAAGGTTATTCAAACTATAAGGTGCTAACACCGTTTCAAAAACTCTACACTGATAAGAATATCCTGAAATCACCAAGATCCGCGGCCCTCTATTGGCGACGGAGAAGAGGTGAAAGTCTCCTAGGAAAGCAAACAAGTGCCTGATTTCTCAGGATTGACAGGTCCAGAGACGAATCACCAGAGGAACCAGCGCAAAAGTAATGGCCCGCCTCCTAATACTGACGCATCTAGGCCTTCAGACACAGGCTCATTAGCCCAAAAGGCAGTGAGTACATCAGTTTTAATTTACTAAGAATTACAATAATAATGGCTAATACTTATTGAGTGTTTACTTTGTTTTGAGCTGGAGTCTCACTCTATCATCCAGGTAGGAGTGCAGTGGTATACTCACAGCTGCTGCAGACTCGACCTGCTGGGTTCAGGTGATCCTTCTGCCTCAGCCTTCCAAATAGCTGGAACTACAGGTGTGTACCACCACACCCAACTAATTTTTTGATTTATTGTAGAGATGAGGTCTCACCAAGTTGCCCAGGCTGGTCTCGAGTCCCTGGATTCAGGCAATCCTCTCGCCCCAGCCTCCCAAAGTGCTTGGATTACAGGCTTGAGTCACCATGAGAGCTTACTTTGTGCAGGACTTTTGTTCTAAGTGCTTTGTATTTTTCTTACATTTTAGTGAATAAAAATTAACTTTGCTTGGCAATGTCATAACACCCTTTGAAATAATCAGAAAGTGCTTTGTGGCACAAAGATCTGGGCCATACCACTCTTGGTTCTAGAATGCTGGAGTTGAATCCACAGAGAGGGAATGGGGCCCAGGCCTGACAGTGATCCTGGGACCCACAGAGGAATGTAGATGGTCCCTCTAAGAACAGTAACTTAGCATAAAGCAACTTTCCAACTAGGTTGAGGCTTTTTGCCTTATAGCTCATTTTCTCAATATTCCAAAAATCACATGTGTAAGAAGCTTTCACCATCATGCAATTCTGTAGTGTTAAGCTCTTCTTCCATGGTGGCAACAATTTCAAAGAGCAAGGTGCAAGTATGAAAAAAACCACTGACATTCCCCATCATTTGACAGTGCTTACCAGCGGTGGGGGAATAAGATGTATATGGGGTTTTGGGGGTGATCTGAGCCCTATCCTGGACTTACGTAGTGGCTCATTTTTAGGTAAGGTAATATTCCTTTGCAATTCTCCACCTAGCATTTTCCCCCTTTCACTTGCTTGTTAAAAGTTGGAATCTCTTTTATTTTTTATTTTATTTTATTTTGGTTGGAATCTCAGTCTGTCGCCCAGGCTGGAGTGCAGTGGCACTCTCACAGCCACCACAGCCTTGACCTGCTGGGCTCAGGCGATCCTTCCACCTCAGCCTTCCAAGTAGTTGGAACGACAGGCATGTGCTACCATGCCTGGCTTATTTTTTCATTTATTGTAGAGATGAGGTTTTACCAAGTTGCCCAGGTTGGTCCCAAAGCACTGACCTCAGGCAATTCTCTCGCCTCAGTTTCCCAAAGTGCTGGGATAACAGGCCTGAGCCACTGCGCCGGGCTTTGGAATCTCTTTTAAATAGGATAGAATATTCTCTGAGCCAGTCATGAGTATTAACCTACAAATACTTAGGGTGGTAACACTGGCTTAAATCCACAATTGTGTGTGACTTCGGTATTCAAGTGGAGGTCTGCCTGAGTAACACTGTGGTGGCCTGCTGTGGAGAGAGATACGGGGTGGTGAATTCTTAGGCAAGGGTGAGAGGGAAGATGCAGAAAAACGACAAACATCTGATTGCCCTCATCACTGCCTAATAATCTAATAATCTATCTTGCTTTGCAGTGCCGGGGCCTCAGGGACTGCCCAATGACATGTGACTGCACTCTGAAAGCATTGAAGATGACTGGCACCTGACCTCCACAGAACACGGAGAGAGAGCATGGATACCTGCCCTGAAGCTTTACTCCACCACCATTTCGAGATCTCAAGCGCAGGTTCAAGTTCTCTGTCCTCCCACCATCCATGGGTGATCCCCGCCTGCAGTTTGGTACCCCCGAGGATGGCTGCGGAGCTCTGCAGAGCAAATCGCCGACCCGCTGAGTCATCAACCCTGTTTCCTGCGAGCACTTCCTATGTCATGACCAAACAATTCTCTGATCAAAAACACCCCAAACATGGTCATTTCTATCCTCACAAAAGGTAGTGAGACTGCACACTACAATATACCCAAACCCCAAGGCACTCAAATTTTCTATCAAGCAGAGCCATCTAGTGGTGAAATGAAGTATTTTTTTTAAAAATGCTCTTTTAATTTTCGCTCACACGACAATCTAATCCAGGTGGGCTGGGTTTTTTTTCTTCCATTTGTTTGTTTGTTTTAAATGTTCATTTTCATCACTCTTGTCTACAGTTACCCACTTTAAGACTGCCTCCTCCATCTGTTTTGCTTACCAAACATCTGTTTATCCCTGGTAAACAAATCCACAGTTTGTTATAATTGGCAAGTTTTATGACTACAGCGGAAGCCAACTCAACAATGTCTCTTTAGAAGGGCACGAAAATGTCAATACAAATGTATTTCTAAAGATAAAAAGCCCTAGCATATTGACTTGGTAGCTTTCTATTTTCCATCTGTCCATAGTACACACATACACCCCATGTAAACTGTCACATAAATTTATAGGCACAGAAGAGGCAAGTAAAAATGGCTCCACTGTGGTTTCCAAACCCTTCCCACCATACACATATCACCTGAGGGAGAAACAAGAAGTACCTTGGGTTGTGGTTTGACTCTTTCTCTTCTTTCAAAGTAGGTAAACATTCACAGTCAGCTGGGACAGAATAAAAGCAAACGCACCGTTAGTCACTGAAATTCTATTTCCTACCCACAGAACTAATGCAGTTGAGGCCCGTGCTCTCCTGATCTTGTGCAAAACTGGCCTCACCAGGGAGTTCTAGCGGTTACAGGATTAATGATAGCGAGGCCCCTGACCTGGAAAAAGCACTCATAACACAGATACAAAACTTCCATGCACCTCTGCCCCTGGGAAGGGCGCAGTTCATCACTGCTAGGGTGTTCAGTCCCTGAAGCGCCCAGTGCTCCAAAAACTTGAATCCGTGTTTCAGGGCACACACTGGAGCAAGATGGCCTCACCTGAGGTCCCCATACTCTGCAGAATGATCTAGGTCAGATCGCACAGCAGAAAAAAAGCAGGGAAGGTGAGGAAGCACCCAGTCTTCTTAAAGTCACTAGGGTCCTATTCTGATACCACTCAGTATTTTTAGGGGGGAAAATTCCTTGGCTCTATGTGTCATGATAACTCAGTTCTAGCTGTCAGATAGAAGTGCCTTCTCCAGTTTTTTGGTTTAATATGATGGGATTATGATTTTATATTACAGAAAATCTCAGGCACAAAAGGAAACATATCAACAGTGTAAGAAGAGATTGCCTTTGAAATGTTTGCTTCCTCTAACTTTCTCCCCAAATTCTATTATGCATGTGAATTCCTTTTATAAGCTATAAACAATAAAATGAGACTTTGAAGGCTCAGTGAGTCTCAATGGCCCATCCTCATCCACAAATGCCTTAAAGCCATTCCTCCCTCAGTATGAAAATCTCTTAGAAATGGTACAAGTTAGTTGAGTGGTTCTAACTCTTTTGAAGGCTTATCTTGATAACCCTCTAGTAACAATAACTCTATAACAAATCTCTAAATCTGAGAACTATTGCAATAGAGTGTCGAATCTGACAGCCCCCAGGGTACTTTTTTTTTAAAAAAGATAAGCGGTAAAAATACAAATGATATGATGATAGTGGATTTTATTCATTTAATTCAAGCATTAAAAATATATATTTTAGGGGGGTAAAGACAGCATCTTGCTTTACTGTACAGGCTGGTCGTGAACTCTTGACCTCAAGCAATCCTCCCACCTCAGCCTCCCAAAGTGCTGGGATTACAGGTGTGAGGCACTGCGCCAGGCCAATTTATTTATTTATTTATTTAGAAGACTAAAAAAAGAAAAAACAGCTGTCATCATTTTAAAGACCAATTATTGATTTACCGGAAAGAAAGAAACACATACCACCATTACTGCTAGATATCAACTGGAAGTTGTTACAAGGGGATACTTGTATTATCACCTATAAGAGCAATGTCCAAAATAAATTTTTACAGTGATGGAAATTTCTAGATTTACACTGTCCAGCACAGCAGCCGTGGGCTGCTAAGCACTCAGAATGCGGATACTAAAACTAAATGTTTAATTTTATTTAATTTTAATTTAAATAGCCACGTTTGACTAGTACCTATTATACTGGACAGCACAGATCTATGTAAACTACATTAAATAAAGTTTTATATCCATATACAGTTTAAAATTATAAGTCTCTAAATTCTATAATATATAAAGTAAAGCCAGAGGCTAACTTTTTCCAGAAATTTGGTCTCAGAGACTTCCTTTTTTGAGGAAAAGACCGTTTTCTGCTTCAAAAAGGCCATTTTCTGCTTGACAACGATCATTTCAACAACTTGTACAGAAATAAAAAATAAGTGGCCGAATTGATGGAATAATTAATGAAACTGAGTAAGAACCATCAGACTCAAGTTTATTATCTGCATTGCCAGTTCCGACGTGGGCTTGGGCTCCGTCTCATTCCACAGCCTTTATAGTGCAACAGCAGCCTTCTGTTACCAGAGAGGAAAGAAAATGCAGCCTTGGGTCACCACGTACCACTTCGGTTCATGCTGTTCATCCACTTGTCAAGCTCTTCCACTTCGATTTCCATCACAGAGGGTGTGTCTTCCTCAAAAATAGGGCTAGAAGGAGAGAGCAGAGAGCTTGTTGAAAGAAAGCGGGCCATGTGCCGACTTGTATTTGGAGAGAGACTAGGGTGTCGACATTGAGGAAGGTGAACTTGACTCAGTGCCTTAAGCTCCAGGGTAGCCCGGGGGCTGGCAGGACGCCAGCGTCCCAAGCCCTAATAGGAAGAAAGGCCAGCACTGAAACAAACCTGCCTCTGTCACCGTACCCAAATGGAAGCCCATGGGCCCAGCAGGTGGGCTCACAGAGGAGCCCAGGAGACCCACCGCATCCCCCAAAGGCACAAATTCACCTCTGCAAGGCTTCCAGGGTGAGGCTCTCTAGGGAGCTGCCACATTTAGCATTTCAGCCTGGCTTAATTTCACTTCCCTTTCTTTGGGGTTTTTGATCTGTGCCCCGAATCAGAAGGCCACTGGCAATAGGTTCCTTTTATCACTTCTCCCTTCAGTTTCCAGATTTTACTCCCTTGGAGGAATGAAGTCTCAGAATCTCACTGCCCTAGCTTGCTGGAGCCCAGAGTGCACAAGTTAGGGGACTCCGAAGCCCCTGGCTGTTGTAGATGCGACTGGGGGGGGGGATTGCCAGCTCTGAACAGCAGTGGGGGTGGCACAGTGCGCAGAGGAAGCCGCGAAGTTTCTGAACTGGCGAGGAGGCTGCTGGGAGGAGTGGCAGGGTGGGCATCACCCCAGAACATGCTTCTGGGTGGAACCTTGGTTGTCTCTGTCTCTCTCTATCGCTCTTTCTCTCTGTATCTCTATCACTCTGTCTCTGTGTCTCTCTCTCTCCCTCCCTCCCTTCCACCCCTCCCATCGCTGCTTTCCCCTCCTTCCTCCCACCCCTCCATGGGGTTCTTGCTGTGTGAACTACATACTTCTACCAGGGCTTTCCTCCCGAGATACCTGCTCAAGTATCTGCCCTGGTAATACAACTTTTAATTAGAATAAATACACCAGGGTCATAATACTTAACTACGATGCACTTGGAATTAGTGGCAGTGAAGGAGAATCTTTTCTGAACAGAAGACAATGGCAAAAAGCCAATCCCAGGATCTCCTCATTGGGATGGCTGGGCAGGGTGCGGGCATCCGGGCATCCCCCTCAGGGCACCAGGGGCTGTCACCCGCCCAGGAGCAGGACAGCCCGTGAGGATGACAGACTACCTGAAAAGGAGTTGACTCTCTAATCCCCCCTCCCTAGCTGTGGCCCACACCAGGGCTGGCTGGGAAGCGGTGGGAACACTTACACTTTCATGTTTTCACTTCCCAGTTCATCTGAAAGGGAGTAAACACAAAGGTCAGGTTAGTTCTGCTGGTCCATACAACTTTTTAAACAACAGCTGAAGTCTCCTCTACACAGAAAATGAAAGGTTGTAAGTGAATAATATATATACAGGAGCAATGATTAACCTCCACGTCAAACTAGTGCGGACTGCCATGTTGAAATGAGGTCCTAATACGTGTGAAATGTTTTCTTTCTTTTTTTTTGAGTCGGAGTTGCACTCTGTCACCCAGGCTGGAGTGCAGGGGCATGGTCACGGTCACCGCAGCCTTGACTTTCTGGGCTCAAGGCAATCCTTCCGCCTCAGTCTTCCAAGTAGCTGGAACTACAGGTGTGCACCACCACACCCGGCTAATTTTTTGACATCGTAGAGACAAGGTCTCACCATATTGCCCAGGCTGGCCTCGAATCCCTGGGCTCAGGCAATCCTCTCGCCTCTGCTTCCCAAAGTACTAGGGTTACAGGCGTGAGCCACTGAGCCCGGCAAATCTGTTTTCTTTTAGATATCAATGTTCCTCTGAGAGTGGCAAACACTTCAGATGTTCATCTCTCTTACTTTCCCTGTCTCCTACGCCTCTCCCTCCCTCCCTCCCTTCCTTCTTTCTCTCCTTCTCCCTTTTTCTCTTTCCTTCTCCCTCTCTTTCTCTCTTTCTTTCCATTTTTAAAGAGAGGGCCTTGTTCTTTCACCCAGACTGGAGTGTGGTGGAACCACCACGGCTCACCACAGCCTTCAACTCTTGGACTCAAGAGAGTCTCCTGCCTCAGTCTGCTGAGTAGCTGGGACTACCACCGTGCCCAGCTCATCTTTTAGATATTTTGTAGAGATGAGGTCTCGCTATGTTACCCAGGTTGGTCTCCGGCTCCATGGCCTCAAGAGATCCTCACACCTTGGCCTCCCAAACTGTTGGAATCATAGTGAGTCACCATGTAGGCCTCTCTTTATTTTTTATATGCATATGAAGAGGAAAAAAGTGGTAAGGGACAGAAAAGAAAGATTCAACAAGAAAGCTTGTTCCTTGGCCCCCTCCAGTGAAATGTCCCAGTATAGAAGCTTGTGGCTTCATCTCCTGTGATACACCATGCTGAGCACCGTGACACTGGACTGTGCCTTTGTCCTGGTGTAGGATGTGCCCTCCACCGATGTCTCCCTCAGAACTTTCCTTTCACCCTACCCTTTGGATGGCTGCGTCCATGGCATCCCTAGCATCCTGGCTTAAGCTCTCTTTCCTCATGGAGGCCCTCTGCCTCCTCCAAGGCCAGCCTACCTTTCTACTTGCTCATTCCTCAGCCCCGTGCCTTGCATGCTTCCTTCATAGTATTGGTCACAATTTCTCATTGATCAGTTCCTCTGTTTGTCTCTTTTTCTACACGAGCCAGTTGCTATAATATGATTATTTTTGTCTGTCCCTCCCATTAGACCATAGGTCCATGGGGCAGGGATCACGTCTGTCTTGTTCACTGTGTTCCTCTCAGCTCTGGTCTAGCTAGCACTGTACCTGGCCCATGCCTAACCCATATTGATTGAATAATGAGTCTTTAGTCTCATCTGTCCAGCATTGGGGTTAAATTCATGCCCCCCCCCCTTTATTTTGAGCCCCAGGCTGGAATGCAGGGGCATGATCACAGCTCACCAGGACCATCAACTCCTTGACTCAAGCGATCCCTCCTCCTCAGCCTACCGAGTAGCTGAGATTGCAAGCATATGCCACCACACCTGGCTAATTTTCAAATTTTTCTGTAGAGACAAGGTATCACTATGTTGCCCAGGCTGGTCTCCAACACCTGGACTCAAGCAATCCTCCAGCCTCAGCCTCCCAAAGTGCTGGGAAGACAGGTGTGAGCCACCATGCCCCACTACGTCACATCTTTTGGACTTAGCATTATCATAATAGTGAAACTCCCCTCAAGTCTGCCTTTTGTGGCTGTTGATCGAGGTGAGAGTCAGGGACAGTTTATAGAGTGTCTGTAATGCAGATCAGATTTCAGATAAATGTGTGGTGAGAAGCAGAGCCCAGTGCCCCAGCTGGAGCCCTGTTTCACTTGGCAGGAGGACCCCCACACCCAGAGATGGGCGGCAATGATGTCACGTGTGTGGGTGGCAGAGACCCATGGCGCCTTTCGTGGCTCAGCCTGTAATCCCGCGCCTTTGGGAGGCTGAGGTGAGTGGATTGCCTGAGCACATGGGTTCAAGACCCGCCTGGGCAAGCAA
>CAUYQG010125962.1:0-20151 GCA_963574415.1 Tarsius wallacei | reverse complement strand
CCTGAATTTGAACAGCTTGTATAAGGGCCAAAATCGCAGTCTGTGAGAAACGGGAGCAACGAGTTTCCAAAGCTAACCATGCCTGTTGTAGTTTCAGAGCCTCATGCTTAGATCATCAGAGTTATTTCTGGTTAAATATGCTAAATTATTAGAGGGGAAGGTAATGGTGTCTACAGCTCCCAAACACATCCTAGAGGTCTCGGGGTCCACGGCCCTCCCTGATTTCTAAGGTTCAGTGGGCCTCCTTGGCCGGCTGCCAACAGACCACCTCTTACCCTGCACATGAATTCTATTTCTATGCAGCCTGTAAGCTCCTCTCTCTAACCCCCATACTGCTTCCTACATCTTAGGTAATTTGGGTATCTTTTGGTGAATGGCATGTCTCTTTATTTTCAGGTTTAAAAGACGAGACTTAATTAAGCACCTTGAGAAGATACTCAAACGACTGGTTCCCAACGGCTTTTCACACAAATATAGTAATACCCCAAGTGCATAATCCTGAAATCACAATGATTGCTGAGATGAAAGGCCAAGACTGATGTTTTAGAATGGAGCAGGATATCACTGAAGCCGACTAAATGTTTTAGTGAAGAGAATTGCATTCCAGAGGCTAAGAAAAAAGCTAAGAAATATCTGTTAGTATATATTGGGCTTTTGCCCTAAGCATATCATGTGAAAGAATAGTTTGTTGTTTGTTGGTTTGTTTTCCCACCTTTGCTGGTGAATGTTAGTAATTCCTGAGGTAAATACTATTACACTCTTGGTTTCTGCAACACATTACATTGTTGTAGCTTGAATTTCTACCTCCTTTTCCTACTCATTTTTTATTCCCTTTGCCCTGAGTCAGCATCTCAGCTGGTCATGATGCTTGGCCTGGCAGGATGACTCACATCTTCGTTACTGAAGGGTTTGGGGCATTAGATGTCCTGCCTGAATTGTCTTGCTACAATTTTCCCAGAACTCTGATTACAAAACATGGGAGTACTAAGAAGGGCTTTAGACATATCACAGATACTTTTCTTATTTTCTTAGCCCTTGTGTGGTTGGAACCCAATGTTACTTCTTTTTTTTTTTTTTGAGTCAAGGTCTCACTCTGTCACCCAGGCTGAAGTCCAGTGGCATGATTATGACAATCACAGCTCACAGCAGTCTCAACCTCCTGGGCTCAGGTGATCCTTCCACCTCAGCCTCCTGAGTAGCCGGGACTACAGGCACACACTGCCACACCCAGCTAATTAAAAAAACATTTTTTTTGTAGAGACAAGGTTTTGCTATGTTGCCCAGGCTAATCTTGAACTCCTGGGCTCAAGTAATCCTCCTACCTAAGCCTCAAAGTGCTGGGATGACAGGCACAAGCCACCACACCCGGCTCCAATCTTCCTTTGAATGTCAGGCTCCATCCCTCCAGCCAGTACAGGACCTCCTCCTTTGCCTTTTGGTTGAGAGGGATAAAGAGAATAAAATGGCCGGCTAAAGTATCTGTTTCCTTTCAATGGGACCATTGTTGTATTCCTTGGTGAAAGCATTTTTCCCTTTGAAACTAAGACTTCCAGCTCAGCAGAGCTTAAAATCAGAGGGACGGGAAGCAGTTTTGTTAGTGGATCATTGGGGTAAATAGTGAGTCGAAGCACTTGCATTTCCACCCCTTGGTTTTAGGACCCGTGAATCCTGACTACGGGAGAGAAAGCAAACTGTACTGGATGCTGATCTACAGCAAACAGTGCTTCCCAGAAGTAATTGCTCAGCCCTGCAAGTTATTGCCACCTAGCTAGCTCTGTAACTGAGTCTTCACGAGGCCACTCCACTGCTGTTGCTTCAGTCACTTCAAGAAAATGGAGGCACATAATAAGACTAGTAAGTGCCCATGAACATGAGTGCATTAGTGAGCTTTATTTCCTGTGAGGTGAGTCTTGTTTAGAGGTGATGCTCTGTGGAATACCATGATGGTGAATAGGGCATTCTCTACATCCAAAAGTGTTGGCTTTCTCAAGGTACTGTGGGTGGGAAGGAAAATCCAGATCCAGAATAAATGTCTCTTTGAGTAAGAACAAAGAAAACACTTTCCCTTCCATAATGGAAGTGACCCAATGATCACTCTGGACACTGATGCTATAGAAGATGCTGAGTGTTGTTCTCTGCTTCTAGTAAATTGTGCACTCATCAATGACTGTAGCCAGGTTAGCCTTGGTGAGTGGAAGTCTATGGAACTGAGCATAATATCCTTTCCTGCCACCCTGGCCTCTTCGCTTGTGAGTCCATAAGATCGTGACACAAGCATTGGAGAAAAAGGCTGATTGACATCTAGATTATGGGGACTTTACCCACCAGATTATTAAAATTCTGCTCTGGTGAGTCCCCTTTGTTGCAAATTCTCATGAGACCCAAATAACTTCACATTCTACTTCCATTTGGAAAGGTTTATCTACATAGCTCTTCCCCAGATTTTCTTGCCATAAATATTCAATCATGTATCCTCAATACCACCAACTTTTCAGCCAATAAATGAGACGCAGCCTAGACATGAGTACATATTCACACCTCTGGCCACCTCTCTTTTAGGCAAAATGAACAACCAGGTGCACTGCTTAAAGTTCTTCCCTCTGGGAGGATTTCTCTTTTTCACTGTCCAGTTGGGACTGTGGTACTGCAGCTGTCCACTCTTGGCTTGTGTCCTCGGCAGGATTCTAATTATACCCCTCTAAGATTCTAGCCTTCTAGTTATTAATTCAAACACTGTGTGGGATTTTTAAATGCAAATATGAATATTTTATTTTGGTAGCACTAAAAAACAAAACAACTGTGTTCCTACATTGAGGGGAAAACAATGTTTAAACTTTCTTATCAATCAAATATATTCCAGAAGAAAATGTGTTCTGTGAAGGTTTCAAAGCACAGGAAGATCTTAACACAATCATCCAGGAATCTGCAATTTTGAAAATGACTCTCTTTTGACAGGGTGTTTAACAAACATTACTTTTGAATTATAAAAACAGCGAAGCGATCCTTTCCAAATATCAGTGTCAAGAGTGAAACTGCTTGTTCCATTAAAACTCTAACAATTTCATTGTAATATTTTTTGCCACTCTGACAATTTTAATACATTTTGCTGCACTTGTTTTGAAAGTGGAAAAAAAGAAAACAAAGATAAAATAAGAAAAAAAATTAAAGTGGAAAAATATACAAAGTTCTAGATAAAATGATTAATAGATGCACTTGAATAAGATTTCCCCTCCTTTTATCAATTAACAATGATAATTACCTTTAACTGATAGGGTCTGAACTTTAAAACACAGCCCCAAAATGAAGACTTCAGTTTGAAATCTTAATCAGATACAAATGGAAAGGATTATTATGTTTTGACACCTTTACAAATGTTTTTGGTATCAAAGCAGAAACCAGTTTCTCAAACTTTTTATTCAATTGAATATCCCGTTTTGACAAATATCATAAATAAAAGGCTGTCCCTTTTGCTTTTGTAAATGTGACTCTTCACTGCAGTCTTGCACAGCTTTTACAAAATTCATGGTTCCCAAGATCTCCCATTCTCCATTGTTCCTGGGTGGAGAATGGCTGCCATAGTAAACTTCTCACTGATCATCATGGTACAGGCCGGGAGACCCCAAAGTTGGGATCCCACCAGAGTCACCAAGGAAGATGATGCAAGCAAATCCAGAACTTGGCTTCAGCCTGAGGGGCCAAGCGGGTTCTTGGCTTTGTGCAGGATAGAACTTAAGCACAAGCAATAAATAGGAGATGAAAAGTACATTTGTTAAAGAAATGGAGAAACAGAAAGATGGCTAGTTCATAGGTGGAGCAGTCTACGTGTATCACTGGGGTTTCAGTTGGAAAATGAAAAAAAAAGGAAAATGAAAAAAAGTTTATTGAAATGACAGAGCAGGCTACTCCACAGACAGAGCAGCCTTGGCTAGTTTATAGGGAGAACAGCAGCCATTTGTCACTGGGGTTTTGTTTGTATAGCTATCTCTTGATTATATGCTAAGTAAGGGGTGGATTATTAGTGGGTTTTTTGGGAAAGAGGTGGGAGTTCCTGGAATAGAAGATTCTTCCCCTTTTAAAACCATATAGGGTAAGTTCCAAAAGTTGCCATGGTAATTGTAAACTATCATGGCACTGGGGGGAGTATCTTTTAGCATGCTAATGTATTATAATTAGCATATAATCAGCAAAAAGGCAAGCAGAGGTCATTTTCTATGCCAACTTGCTCTTAGTTGGTCTTGGATGGATTTTCCCAGTCTGCTCACCACATCTTGTAACTACATTCTGGCCTTGTAATGTCTGTCTTGAGAAATTAGTCCCTATCTCAGTCAGAGTTTTTGGGTCCACACACCCTCGCCTGGCAGCTGCAGCTTGGGTCAGAAGCCATAGTGGACATCGCCTGGGCCCTCTCATGTTTAGCACTGGGTCCGGGAAGAAGCCCTGGTGCAGTCTGGCTTCCTTCCCTGAGCCACAGGTGACTCCTATCTCAATAGTCCCTGAGATGTCCCTTTGGACACTCTACTGAGCGTTTAGAAGCAGACAGAAGCCCAGCACAGTGGCTTATGCCTATAATTCCAGTGCTTTAGGAGTCTGAGTTAGGAGGATTGCTTTAGGCCTGGAGTTTGAGAACAGCCTGGGCAACATAGCGAGAGCTTTGTCTCTAAAAAGTAAAAATAAAAATGAGTTGGGTGCAGTGGCTCTCTTCTGTAGTCCCAGCTACTTGAGAGGCTAAGGTGTGAGGATCGCTTGAACCCAGGAGTTTGAGGCTGCAGTGATCTAGGATTCCGCCACTGTACTCCATCCTAAGAGACAGAGCAAAACCCTCTTTCTTAAATAAATGCATAAATAAACTCAGATAGATTTCTCTATTAGAGAGCAGAAGTAAGAGATTTTCAAAAACGAGATGGATTTGACTCAGCTCTACTGCTTTGAAGATGTAGGAGTCTGTGGAGAAGGTATGTGGGAGGTTCTAGGAGCCGAGCTGCCCCTGGCTGACATCCAGAGAGGAAATTCAGACCTTATTCCTAAGGTCTATCTCTAAGATCTATCCCATGAATAGATTCTCAACATCATCGTCAATAGGGAAATGGAAATCAAAATCACCATGAAAAACAACTTCACATCAGTAGGGTAGCTATTAACAAGTGTCTAACAAGTGTTGTCCAAGATGTAGAGAAATTGAAACCCTCCAACATTGCTGGTGGGAATGAAAAAATGGTGGAGCAGTTTTGAAAAAAATAGTCTGGCATTTAATTAAAAAATTTAACCATAAAGTTATCAAACGGGCCAGGCGTGGTGGCTCACACCTGTAATCACAACACTTTAGTAGGCTGAGGCAAGAAGATTGCTTGAGCCCAGGAGTTCGAGAACAACTTAGGCAACGTAGCAGATCCCTTCTCTAAAAAAATAAGAAAAGAAAAGAAAAAGAATAAAAATTAGCTTGCTGCGGTGGTACTTGCCTGAGTCCTAGTTACTTGGGAGGCTGAGGAAGGATGGCCACTTGAGCCCAGGTGTTCGAGGATGCAGTGAGCTATGATCGAGGCCACTGTGCTCCAGCCTGGGCAAAAGAGAAAGGCTCTGTCTCAAAAAAAAAAATTACCAAAGGATCTGACAACTCCACTTCTAGCTATAGATGCAAGAGAAATAGACACGTGTCCACACAAAAACCTGTACACAAATATTTGAAGCCAGATCCTCCCTCATATTGTTTCCACCTCCATACCTCAGCCTTCAGAACCATTCTCACACATTGAGAGCACAGTCTACTGTATACGCTGGATATTGGAAAAAGCATGCAGTTCTTTTGCTGAATATCACACCTCCTGACAGGTCCTAGTTTTCAACTCACTTTTTTGTCCAGTGGGAAATTTAGTATAGGCTAAGAAGTAATGATGAGTGGTGGCGTTAGCTCCAGAGGAGGATCAGTGATGTCTTGCAAGCCAACTATCTCAGGTGAGACCCTGTCAGGGTCTTCAGGCAAAGGAGAAGCTGAAGGAAGATCCAGGGAAGTAGAGGAATAGCTGCTGCTTCACGCCAATAAGGCGAACCCGCAGATCAGCAGCAACGTGTGTGGGCTGCGGATGGCTGCTGCTTCCCTTCAAGCGCCATGCACCGCCTTTGAAGACCTTCCCTGGGGCACACCAGATACACCCCAGAAAGAGATTTGTGGGTCATGGAATTCAGCCTAGCCAAGCGGACACATTGCAAGCGATGCCCTTGTCACTTTGGTATCCACATATACCTCCTTACGCCATTCTTAATCTCTAAGTAGAGACAATGACAAAGTCATAATTCTGCCGAACATGATGCAACTCACAACTGAAAACAAAAAACAAAAAAACTAGCCCTTCTCCACAAGAGGGCACTAAAGCCCTATATTTTTCTTAAGTCTTGTTTATTCTACTACTACCTATATCACACCCTGTGTTTAATTCCTGTATCTTAAATACTGAAAAATAAGTTAATAACACATCTTGTGCTAGGTGATTAGGGGATGGTAGGGGATCGGAACCAAAAATATTTAGTCAGAACAAAATATGTAAATGAATTCATATCAAAATAAGGAAGTAATACTAATTTTGAAATCAGGACAGAAATAACAGCTTATTACAGTTCTTGTTTCTGCATGTGATCGTGTGGTCACTTTTTCCACTACCTATTCCTTAATCCCTCTGTCCTTAGCAAGTACCTTCCCTGGTGACGGTTGTTATTCC
The DNA here is from genome assembly GCA_963574415.1 of Tarsius wallacei. Classification (NCBI taxonomy): domain Eukaryota; kingdom Metazoa; phylum Chordata; class Mammalia; order Primates; family Tarsiidae; genus Tarsius; species Tarsius wallacei. Next base: position 13,441 of record CAUYQG010125962.1, on the reverse strand, counting down.
AACCTTCATTTCTGAGCTTCATGGCAATTAACAGTCTTAGATGATTAGTGTTTCCATTGACTTTTTTTTTTTTTGAGTCGGAGGCTCACTCTGTCACCCAGGCTGGAGTGCAGTGACACACTCACGGCCACCCCTGCAGCCTCTATCTGCTAGGCTTCAGGTGATCCTTCCACCTCAGCCTTCAAAGTAGCTGTAACTACAGACACGTGCTACCACTCCTGGCTGATTTTTTGATTTATTGTAGAGACAAGGATTCACCAAGTTGCCCAGGCTGGTCTCGAATCCCTGAACTCAGGGAATCCTCTCTCATCCACCTCCCAAAGTGCTGGGATTACATGCTTTAGCCACCATGCCCACATAAAACCTCATGAATGAAGAAGAGGCCTCTTGAGGAGGGAACTTTCTACACGGAAAAAGTTCATACCATTAATCTTTCTCCAGTTCTTACTCAAAGAAGGCCTGTAGCCCTTTACTAAGGTGAGAGTACATGGGGGAAGAGAAATTACTAGATTTCTCAATGATTACAGGATGCCAACTCTGCACTGACACTAATTTCCTGAGGACACAAATGTCATTCTAGTCCTGTTGAAAAAAAATTGATTTGCTACTAAGTCTTTGTGGACAATCCTTGACCATGGACACCAAGTTACGATGCCACCTGAGCTGCCTGTCCTAACCTGGGTGCTTTCTGACCCACCAGGTCATAGCAATGGGTATACACAGGAGCACCCCATTATCAAATGGAAGTGGCATGTGCAAGATTGACCTCAGGCAGGTCCTTAAGGCAAAGAAAGTTCCATGAAGAAGTAACCAAATTGCTGATGGATCCTACTCCTTCTACACAGATTTCTCCATCTATGTGTGGCAGAAGTTTAAAATGGTCCCCATGAACTTCACCCCTTATTATATTACAAAACGTAACAAATGTAATTGTGCAGATGTAATTAAAGTTACTAATCTGTTAACCTAACTATAGGCGGATTCTCCAGGTGGGCCTCACCTACAAACATGAGCCCTTTAAAAGCAGAGCATTTTTTCCTCGTGGTAGCAAAATAGGCCGTATTGGTTTTCCCACATCTTGGCTCTGCGGCTACAGGAGATAACAGCTTCTTTTATGGACAGTCATGGAAGTTCTCAGGTTCTTCATGTGAACCTTGATGTGGGGCTTTAAGGTACTGAGCACATAATTTTCTACCCCAAGTTCTCCAGTGCATTTAGAGGTAACTAACAATCTGTGATATCTTATTTTGACTACAACGTTCACAGGGGAACACCTAGCTAGTCACCTAGACCCTTGCATTCTACATGTGCTTGAGTACATGTATCTAAATGTGATCACTTTAGAAATTCCCTTGCCACTTCCTGTCATGTTCTACTAGTGCCCTTTTACCATTGGAAAGAGGCTCACCAAGGTCTCTAAATTGAATCAGATTGAAGAAAGAGCTTAAGAAATACAGAACGATTTCAGAGAATTCTTTCTTAAAATTCTGATCTTCTGAAACCACACTTAATACCAAAATCTGTATCAATCATTCTTCAAGCAGGAAGGCAGTTCCAGTAGGTGAGAGTGTGGTGTGTGTGTGTGTGTGTGTGTGTGTGTGTGTGTGTGTGTGTGCCGATCTATCACAGGGAAACAGCCTCATGCAATGATAGGAACTTCTTAGGGGGTCTCTAGTAAGATTGTTGTCTCTTCATCTGATGCTGGAAAAGGGCAGACAGGAAGAAAACTTACATGCATGCTGACTTACAAATGACTTACAAAAACCCATGTCCCTTCTTTTTCTCTGACCTTGAAAAAAAGAGGACTCTACAGAATCTGGATCCTTCTGAGCAGAACTAAATACTCCATCCAGGTTCATTGCTTCTGTTTCAGATTAGAAAATTCCTTTTCCGAGAAGCCTTCTCTGACTATGAAATTCAAAGTCTTGTCCACCCATTTTCCATCTCTTCACTCAATTTCAGCTTTTGGCAGAGAACTTACATTATTCCATAGTTATTCTGGTTGCTTAGTGCCTTAGCCCCCAACTGAAATCTAAGATGCATGAGAAGAGTTTAGTTCACTGTTTTCTCATGCCTAGATTAGTGCCTGGCACTCAGAAGGTTTTCAGTAAATATTGAATAAATGAATTGTTTCTCTAATGCTCAGAACAATTCAAAGAAGTTGCTGCTTAAAGTTGACTTTCACCAGTGAGTTATCCGATGTATATAATCTATTAGTCTCAGAACCAGAATAAAGACATTTCTGAACAAATTGTTACAGAACATAACGGGGTATATAGCGATTCTTCTATATGAGCAAGTTCCACGTGCTCTGTAAGTCTTGTAACGTAGATTAGTAGTAGTGATTTCCAAGGAAGCATCAAAGGAGGCATATGTTTATGCATCTCCTATACAGTCAGCAGCAGGCTCTACAAACATATGTTTGAACGCCTTTAATCTACTTATATCTCTTTCTACAGAATTCTTTCTAGAGTTCTTTTCCTGTCTAACTGGCTAATCTTATTACTCTATCCTCTTGTTATAGTTAACAATCCTTTATATTAAACTTTCACTGTTCAAATTACTGTGCGTTTTCTCTCTCCTGATTTGTGGCTGACTGTCTGAAACAAAATTGAGACTGCGGATAGTCAGTCCCGGGGGTAGACACTTAAGATGATATTTAGGAATTTCTTTGGTTGCACCTTTGGGCCTGAGCACTGTGCTCTGCTTCTCATCAGTGGAAAATGATGTAGAAATAATCCATGGCATGCATCGACTTCACAATTTGTCCAACTGACATGACGAATGATTGTGATGGCGTGTCAACTGAAGTGCTTGGAGAGCCAGTGTATCAATCTGGGTCCACCCGTGCATAAGAGTTGCAGTTGTACTATGTTCTCACAAACACGTGGTATAGTCAGTCTTTAATTTTAATCATCCTGGTGGGTGTTTAGAGGTATCTCATTGTGACTTTGATTTGCATTTCTCTGATGATTAATGAACTGGAGTTCCTACTTATATGTTTAGTAGCCATTTAGATATGTCTTTATAAAGTATCTTTTCAGGCTTGTTTACCCATATTTAATTAGGTTGCCTTTCCTTAACAGTTTGTAGTTCTGAACTCAACTTTTTGGCCAGATGTATATATTATTAACATCTTCTGTGAGTTTCTGGCTTACTTTTTCACTCTTTAAATATTTTCTCTTGATGAACAGAAGTTCTTAATTTAATTAATTCAAATTATTCTTTCTTTTCTACCCCATTGAAAAATCTTTGCTAACCCCAAAGTCATGAAGATAATGTCCCAAGTTTTCTTCTAGTTTTCTGACCCATCTCAAATAAATTTTGAAGAATGGAATGAAGCAAAAGTCAAACTTCATTTTTTTCCCTACGGATATTTAGGGGACTTATTTAAAACATTATTATTTTCATCAAATGTTCAGTTATATTTTTCTTTAAATTTGTCTATTTCATCTAAGTTTTCAAACTGAATATAAAGTTGTTCATAGAAGTTTCCCTTCCCTTTATAAAATATTTGCTGTATCCATAGTTATATCTTACTTTTTATTCCTTATGTTATTTATTTGCAGATTACATTTTTATTGATCAATTTTGCTTAGGTTTTTTCTATGTTATTAGTGTTTTTAAAGGACTAACTTTTGATTTTAATTTATTTTCTGTATTATGGCTTCTTTTTCTGTTCCATTAATCTCTGCTTTATCTTTATTTGCTGCCACTTTTTACTTTTTTTGGTTTTATTCTACCTTTTTCTGTTGGACACAGCTCAAATTTCAGGCTTTTTTTTTCTTTTCTAATATTAGCACATAGGACTATATAATTATCTTTAAGGTCCACTTTCATTGCATCCAAAAAGGCTTTATGTGCAATATTTTCCTTATCATTTATGTCTAAGTATTCATTTAGAAGAGTGTTTAAAATTTATAAATAAGCCGGGCTCGGTGGCTCAGCTTGTAATCCCACTCTTTGGGAGGCTGAGGTGAATGGATTGCCTGAGCCCGCGGGTTCGAGACCCACCTGGGCAACTTGGCGAGACCTCATCTCTGCAATAAATCAAAAAAATCAGCCGGGCGTGGTAGCGCGTGCCTGTAATTCTGGCTACTCGGAAGGCTGAGGTGGAAGGATCGCAGCAGCCCAGCAGGTCGAGGCTGCGGTGGCTGGGAGCGGCCACTGCACTCCAGTCTGGGCGACAGAGTGAGACTCCAACTCAAAAAAAAAAAAAAATTTATAAATACACTTGTTGTTGCTATTGACTTCTAATTTAATTTCATTTAGGTTACAGAGAACGGTCTATGTGAAACTAAGTATTTGAATATTGTTGAGACCAGTGGCTCATTTTTATATGCATGCTTGAGAATAATTTATATTCTGGTTGTTGGATACAGGTGTCTATAAAAGGCCTTAAGTCAAGCTTGTTAATTTTATTGTTCACACTTATGTGTTTTTTTTCTGTCCAACCTAGCAATAATTGATAGAACTATGTTAAAAATCTCCCACAATAGTAGTTTTTAAATTTTCCTCAATAGGTCTACTTTAGGCTATTTTATTAGGTTTATACAACTGTACAATTGCTAAACATTTCTGGAGACATAAACTGACCAAAGAATGCATTTTAATTAAGGTCACCTTTGTCTGATATCAATATCACTTCCTCAGCTTTCTTTCTTTCTCTTTTTCTTTTCTGATGTTTGATATTTTGAGTTGTATTGACACCATAAGAAAACACATCATTGTTTGATTCAAATTACAGGAGCGCAAATATGTACTAGTGGTATGTGGTAAAAGTGCTGAGCTTCATCTGAGCTTACATCCAGGCTGGTCCTGACCACTCAAAGGACCTTAGGCAATTCATACTTCCTCGTTGGGAAAGCGAGGGAATTTGATTGCATGGGCTTCAATTTTGTTTTGTTTTTTATTTTTTGTTTTTTTGTTTTAGCACTGGAACTCAATGTATCTACGGCTTGGCTATTCTTCCTAGGAACTAGCATGTGGTTGCTATTCCTCTACTCATAATGCAACTCCAGTTTAATTTTGCAGCACACTCTGATTCTTCCACATCTTTCCCAAGGTCATTCATAACAGTTGTCTTGCGTTCCACCCAACAGCTCTGCAAGACAAGAAACAGAAGAAGTTTTTAAGCCATTTAGAGACAGAGAAGACTCAGCATTCTTTTAGCTAGTATTTGCCTTGTGTAAAATATTCATTATTTTATTTTCTATCATTTTGTGTTCTCATGCAAATGTGTCTCTTTTAAAGAGTATATAGCTAGAATTTAAAAAAAATAATCCCTTTTGGCACTATTAACTGACAAGTATAGTCTATGAACATTTGTTGTCATTATGGATAATATTTGGGCTACTATTTGGCAAGTTACTTTGTACTTTCTTCTTATGCTTCTGTTCTTCTTTTCTATTTTTTAATTTTTTAATTTCAACTTTTGACAATGAAAGAATGCTGCCATCGAATTTTTTTTCCTTTTCTGATCACAAAAGGCTGTTTGTAGTTGGCATGTATTTCTTGCTTTCACTGAAGTTTGTGATTCTCCTTTAATCTTCATTATTTACTTTGAGTTAATTTTTGAGGCTAGTATAAGGGTGTCCAACTTAACTCTTCTGCATTTGGATACCAAGTTCTATTAGCAACGTTTGTTTAAAAGACTATTGAATAATCTTGGCACCCTTGCCAAAAGTCGATTGACAATAAATTAAGAGTTTATTTCTGGACTTTTAATTTTGTTGCATTGATCTATATGTTAATTCTTGTGCCAATATCACATTGTCTTGATTTTTTTCTTCATAGCATGTTTTTAAATCCAAAAATGTTTGGGGGCCAGGCATGGTGGCTCATACCTGTAATACCAGCACTTTGGGAGGCCAAGGCAGGAGGTTCACTTGAGCCCAGGAGTTTGAGACCAGCCTGGGCAACATAGCAAGACCTCTTCTCTACAAAAAATAAAAATAAAAAAATTAGGTGGGTGTGGTGGTGTGCACCTGTAGTCCCAGATACTTGGGAGGCTGAGGTGGAAGGATCACCTAAGCCCAGGAGGTTGAGGCTGTGGTAAGTTGTGATGGTGCCACTGCACTCCAGCCTGGGTGACAGAGTAATACCTTGCTCAAAAAAAAAAGTTTGGGGTTTTTAAAGATTTTTTTTTTCTTTTTTGCTATTTGGGATCCATTGCATTTCCATAGCAATTTCAGGGTCACCTCGCCAATTTCCACAAAAAAGCCAGCTTGGATTTTGATAGGGAATGTGTTGTATCTGTAGATCAATTAAGAGAGTACTGCCAACTTAACAATAATAAGTCTTCCAACCCATGAATGTGTGAAGTCTATTTATTTATATCTTCTTGAATTTGTTCAATAACGTTGTGTAGTGCTCACAGTACAAGTTTTGAACTTCTTTTGATAAATCATCCACAAATATTTTGTTTTTAAATCCTACTGTAAATGGAATTGTTTTCTTAATTACATTTTCTGATTGGTTATTGCTAGAGTATAGAAAAACATTTGATTTCATGTCTAGCTGTTGTTTCATGCTACCTTGCTGAACATATTATTCCTAGTATATTCTTAGAGAATTCCTTGGGAATCAGATGACATGTACAAAATCATGTCATCTGAAAATAGTGGTAGTGACAATTCTTCCTTTCAAAACTGGATGCATTTTATTATAATTTTGTGGTTAATTTCTCCTGCTAGCACTTCCTGTACAATATTTAAGTGTTGAGAACAGGCACCCTTGCTTTGTTTCCAATGAGGTGGAGAGCATAGTATTTCACCATTAAGTAAAATGTTAGATCTGGGGTTATTTTAGATGCATTTCATCAGGCTAAGAAAGTCCCCTTCTACTTTGAGGTTTTGACTGTTTTTATTCTGAAAGGCTTTTGATTTTGTTGAATGCCTTTTCTGCATCTGTTGAGATGAACATGTGTTTTTGTCCTTTCTTATAGTACTATGATGTATTCCTCTAATTAACTTTTAGATATTAATCTAACCTTTCATTTCTGGGATAAATACTACTTGGTCTTGGTATATAATCCTTTTCACGTGTAGCTGGATTTGGTTTGCTAAGTTTTCATTGAAGATTTTTGCATGTATATTCATGAAGAGTATTGATCTGTAGTTTCCTTTCTTGTGATGTCTATAACTGGCTTTGATATCAGGGTCATACTGGCCTCATAGAATGAGATGTTGTTTCTTCCTTTGTTTTCCTGAAGACATTGCCAAGAATTGGTATTATTTCTTTCTTAAATGTTTGATAGAATATACATATGAAGTCACAAGGGCTTGGCTTGTGTTTGTGGGGAAATTATAAATTACTAATTAAACACCTTTTATGGTAGTCATTTAGATTTTCTATTTCTTCTTGAGCCGGTTCAGTAACGTATGTCTTCTAGGAATTTTTCCATTTCATCTAATCTGATTAATCTGTTGGCATAAAGCCGTTCATAATAAAATCTTTAAAATTTCTGTTAGGTCAGTATTAATGTACCCGCTTTCATTCTTCATTTTGATCGTCTGCATTTTCCTTTCCTTTTTTTCTTGATGAGTCAAACTAAAAATTTGTAAATTTTTTTATCCTTTCCATGAGCCAACTTTTGGTTTTTCTTATTTTTCTGGTTGCTATTTAATTGATTTTCTCCTTTAATCTTCATAATTTCCTTCCTTCTCCTTACTTATATTAAATATATAAATTTAAGACTTCAGGAGTAAATAAAATTATTTGTTTCCCTGAGACACATTTAGACCAGATAACTACCAGTAGATTTGGTCTTCTACAAACAGACAAGACTTTGTGTAGAACTTTTGTATAGACTTTGTTCAATTTGAAAATATCCAGTCTGGTTTGCAGGAAGGTGTTTATTACATCAATGGGTTATTTTTTTAATATTTGGAGTGCCCATTTACACCGAATCTCTATATTCACCCACAATTTTATTTTTGCAGGCTTAAAGAGAATTGTGTGTTAATCAGCACACACACTACGCTCTTCGTGCTTTATATCAAGTATTTCTTATAAGAATCCATGAGTTAGTTACCGTTTTACACGTTGCCACTTTATGAAAATAGAATCTTAGAGAAAACATTTAAGCAGTTTTCCCGGGTTTATTTAACCAGTTTGAAAGAGGTAGTACCTAGGTCTGTCAGATTCCAGGGACTACACCCCCAAATACTATATCATACTGCCTACTGTTTTAAGTTCAGCAGATAATTCCTCGTTTACAAGAAAATAATGAAACTGATAGTATCCAAGATAATTGGCATCAATTTACAAACCCTCTTTATCCCAATTTTGCTGATTTTAAGTGGGGTCATCTGTTTACTAAATTAAGCAGATCTTAGATTGGACACACCCCTGAAATTACACACCAAGTTTGTGTGTAAGGGTGCTTTTCCAGGGGAAAAATATCTGTAGATTGAATCAAATTATCCAAAGGTAAAGCATTTAGAAACAGTATTTTCGACCATCCTAAACTCATCTTTTATGGGAAATGCAAATGCCTGAGACACACTACTCAAGATGCTCTGGATGATAAGAGAATGCCATAGAGCTTAGGCTCTTCCAATCGTGGACAAGTATGGCTTTTGAGTTGGGATGGTGGTATCAAAAAGGTCAGCCCATTCTTATACCTGGCTGGAGACTTAAGGGAGCTGTCCTAGGCCTAGTGGTTTGAGCTTATAGGCAGTAGTGATTGTGGACTGAGTGTAACTTAGATGAAGGGAGATGATTCTAGACCTTAGATCATAATATAGATCACAGATATAAGATTCTAAACTCTATTTGGTGCCAAGGCACACGTTGCTGCAACAGTCTAGGATCATGTTCTCTCAAGAGGATCACATTTGTCAGCTATATCATGTCAATTTCTTTTGCAGTGACACTTCAATTGTTCATCAGAGTGTTGTAGTCACACACATAGTACACTATGAGGAATATCAGCAGATAGTGTCTTCTCCACTTCGAGAGGATGATCGAGATCAACCTGAAGAAGATCAGACTGTCGGTGATATGTTTAAAAATGAAGGGCAGGTAGGACAAATATTTCTCTTTCTGCCCAAATTGTGACATTCTTGGTATAATTATTTTCTTCTTGAGAAGATGAATATAAATCATATGTGTTACTTTTCTTGATTGAAAAGATCAAATATGACACAGGAATTCTTATGTGAACACAAAGTGGGAGATTCCTAGTCTAAGCGTGTTAGTTCAGCCAATATAACAGTTGACATTCATTGTACTAGGAACTGGTGTTTTTAATGATCACATTTAATGATCATCATTCTGTAGATGAGTATTACTATCTCCCCTTTCATAAACAGAATTCAAGACTGACAGTGGACAATGGCTTGCTCCAAGAGACACAGAGGATAAGAGATAGAGCCAGAGTTTGAACCCATATACTTTTGAATTCAAAGTCTATATAGTCTCCTATTTCCCACACTAGCTCCTCTAATATCAAGATTACAGTCTACATTCTGTTTCCATTATTCAGATCACTAGTGCTCTCTCTAGAAGATGACTAAGCATTTCTCTTGAAATGTGAAGTACTAGGGGACGTTGCCACAGTTGGATTGTTCTGATGGAGATTTTCATGCGAGGTGTAAGAGGCACACTAACTTCACCATTAAAACACAAGGGAGATTGGGTCATGGAGGAGACCACTGGTATAAAGACACAGAGGCAATAATCTCCTCTGTAACAAAACTAGATTTAAAGTTATCACACTGCGTTCCCCAAACCCCTCAATTAATTGAAGTTTTCCTTAATTAATAGCCCTGATTTTCTCATTTTTAACAATGGAAAGAAGAATGATACCTCACTCATGAGGCTTGGCCAAGAATTGAGTTTCTTTACGTAAAGCATTTAGAAACAGTACTTTCAATCATCCTAAACTGATCTTTTATGGGAAATGCAAATGCCTGGGAAATTTGTAAATTAAAATTATATTCAAGTAATGCAGGACTTGGGCTATCTTTTGTCGAAACTGCTTTTAGCTAACCTACTATATCCATACATTTTATGTTTTATCTACCACTGACATTGAAAAGCACCCCAATCTTTGTCTGGCTCCAAGAATGACATATTTGAACCCCATAAGGTTGAAGGTGGGAAGATTTACATTTTCAATCTACCCTACCCTTTACTCCACATATGTATAATTTAATAATGTATTAATCAGTATTTGTTAATAAGTTCAAGGACAAAAGGACAAAAGAGTTACTTCTTTTTCTTCCTCTAGCAAGGGCTGAAACGAAATGATGTGTACTTCGCCAACAAGATATCTATATATTTATTGCTTCTTTTTTATGAGAGCAACTAATTCCCCAAGCATTCTTGTTAATCATGATTGCACCGTGTTTGGCTTGGCACAATGTATTTTATTATACCTTCTTCTTGCTTCACTGAGACTAGATTAATATTAGTTTGCCTTTTCTGAGAACATAGTGAATGTTGGGTGATGATAAGTCTTTAGCCTGTAACTAAAACTTATATTAATGAGGTATATGTGTGGCTGTCTATACAAATATTGTGATTTTGCAGTGGTTGGATATTGTCATTAATGAAATATGTTCTCTGATTTTTTTCAGCACATAAGGAATGATGAAGTGAATCCATTGTCCACAGAGCACTCCCCCAAAAAGAAATGTCCTGGGGAAACCAACAGATGCTCGTCATCTAAGAGAAGGAAGAGTATGTCCCTGTGATTAATCAAACAGGAAAGGGGGAATTCCATCTTTATGGTTCAGTCATGTCAAAGGAAATTTGTAGTCAGGTTCTTGAGGGGTGGACAGATATGAGCACATTGGCAAGCGGAAGGGCAAGGCTCTAATTAGATCCAGCAATTTGGAGTTGCTGCAAGAGTTAGAAGAATCAAACAGCTTCCTGAGGCAGAAAGAGATAATGGACTCAACAAGAGGAGGGTCTACTCACTTTCTGCCTGTCCCCACATTCTAAGCCAATGAATTCTGGCTTCTTCTTACTGTACTCCAAGACATGCTATTCTCCGGGTCACTAGTAACTGCTGCACTTTGGCATTAATTTATCAGCAGCATTTGATACAGTAATTCTTCCCTCGTCCATAGAAAACATTTTGGGTTCCTAGACACCACATTCTCCTGGATATCTTACCCTCTTCATGGAGACTTATTTTCCTTCTTTTTTTTCTGTTTTTCCCTCTTCCTTCCCACCTCTAAATATTGCAGGGCTCCAAAGCTTGCTTCTAGGCTCTATTTTCTTCAATATACTTCTCCCTATTTGATGCCATACAGTCTTAGAGTTATAAATATGATTTACACTACAAGAACTCTCACCATTGCACCTCTAGACTACAATTGTTCCAGAAACCCAGACTCAAATACAACTGCATATGATGTCTATTGGGCATCTAATAGACATCTAAAATTCAAGTGACTCTACATGCCCAAACTTCTGACCTACCCTTCTCCCCCGCAAAAGCTCTACTTTTAGCCAGCTATCTCAGTGAATGACACTATTCATCAAGTGTAATATCCACAAAGGTGTAACAGCCATCTGTTCACAGGCATGGAAGTTTAAGAAGTCCTGGTTTTTGAGTTTGCAGTTATCCATAGGGTATATAGTCCCACCATGGTCTAGTTCAAACTGTCAGCTGAGATCACTGAACGAGAACCAGGAAAGGTTGGCATCACTCTGTTCTCCCAGTCAATTGCCTTACACTTCCTGTATACCTCTGGTGTACTTCTACCCAATAGTTCAGGCCAAGCCGATTATTTCTCTTCTTATCTTGTTATTATTCTCACTTCTAATTTCTTAGCAAGCCCAGCAATTGATACCCAACATAAATCCTGCATTCCACCATTTCTTTCTTTCCCACTATTCCACTCTGCCATGACCTCTCACCAAACCACTACAATAGTTTCTTATCTGATCTCCATGTTTCTCATTCTTGCCTCAGTCTAACACATTGCTAACCCTACAGCCAGGTGATCATGTTGGCACATAAATCACATCTTGCCATATCCCTCCTGAAAACCTATCCTAAACATTTTTAAACATTTAAGAATTGGCCCTGACCTTCCAACTCTAGTGTGCAAACTTCTGAATGGCCTGTATCCCACCATCCTCTCCTCCTAGGGTTCTATCAATGCAGCCTGGCTTCCTCCGTATATGTCCTTCACTTCATGGTGCTAGTACCTTCCAGTCTCCATCCCCTGCCCTTACCTTTGCAGCAGCCCAGAACTGTCCCTCTTCACTTGCACAGATGGCTCTGCCTTCTCCTCCTGACTCTGCTCAAGTACACATCCTCAGAGGCCCTGCCACACCCCCACCCACCAGTGGCCCCAGAGTTCCTTCTACTTCCCTCCCTCCCACAGGCTTGTGGACTATGTCCCTACTAGAACCCAAAGCTGCATGTTTCCTTTGCCCACTGTGCACTAACTGTCTGATTTCCCCATAAGAATGTGAGCTCCATGAGGGTGGGGAAAGTTTCTCACTGTGCTGTTCACTGCTGATCCCTAGTTCGTGACATGGTGCCCAGCACAGAGGATGAATAAATGAAATAGCGGTGTCAGACTTGGAATGAAAAAAAATCTACATTTTTTGACACAGAAGGGAAAGATGGGGAGAATCATATATAGACAAGGATGTTTGCTGATGGAGTAGAGACAGTGTTCAGCCTTAAGGGCCGAAAAATTGTCAGAGTATTTGAGTCACAGAGGATCAGCTTGAGAGAGACTCACTAAGTCTGGCTTTCAGCTCACTACAGCATGGCATTTTATAGGTAAGTTATAAAAAGCATGACATGAAGTGAGAATTTTATTTTTTTATGTTTTTAATTCTTTTAAGAAATATTTTAATTTTGAAGATGTGGGGTACAATTCAGGGTTAGGTATACAAATGTTCATTATACAGGGACCCTTGTTGATGGGGTGTGCCCTCCCTCCCCTGGCAGTTTCCCACTACTGCCAATCCTGCCCCCCGTCTCCCCTGGCGGTTTCAAACTATTGCCAATCCCTTTCTTATAGTATTTATGATCATTGTTCAAGGTCCACTTATGAGTGAGAACATGGGGTACTCAGTTCTTTGTTTCTGTGATAGATCACTCAGTATTTTTTAAAATTAATTAATTAATTTTTTTGAGTTGGAGTCTCACTCTGTCCCCCAGACTGGAGTGCAGTGGCCGCTCCTGGCCACCGCAGCCTCGACCTGCTGGGCTCCGGCGATCCTTCCGCCTCAGCCTTCCAAGTAACTGGAACTACAGGCACGCGCTACCACGCCCGGCTAAATTTTTGATTTATTTTAGAGATGAGGTCTCGCTTGCCCAGGTGGGTCTTGAACCCGCGGGCTCAGGCAATCCACTCACCTCAGCCTCCCAAGGCGCAGGATTACAGGCTGAGCCACCGAGCCCAGCAGATCACTCAGTATTATAGACTCTAAGTCCATCCAAGTTGACACAAAGTTCATA